>JALQBC010000044.1:0-283850 GCA_023375675.1 Cytospora piceicola
TGCGATAGAAAAAGAATGAATGAAAAAGCGTAGTGTTTGTGGTTGAAAAGAGCGAGGTTGAGGTACTTTGGGGCGACAGGGTGTAAGCAGCAGGGTGTAACAATCGCCGCACTCGACGGGAATATGGCGGGGAGCTCCTTATCGCTTATCGGCCATGAGAGCTAGTGACAGCTGGTGGAGAGCTCCCGCCGGCTGGCAGCTTTCACCCCTGTTTAATGTTCCTCGCGAGCACTGCAGGTCGTCGTCCAAGACGTCACTAAGGAAAAATACAATCAGACGACTAGGCGTGCAAGCCATCGGGTTTCAACCCCAGCGTACCTACTCACTGCCTGTCACAGGCCTAGAAATTGGACTGTACGTTACTAGATTGCCCAGAAACACCGTGTTGTTGTAGTTAAAGAGTACAGTACAGTACATAGAGTACCCCAAGTAGTAACTTAAGTACCTTGGCCGGGGATCAGGGATAAAGAGGGTAGCTCGGCACTAGTAGGCCAAGTCTTTGCTACCCTTTAATATCCCTGATCGTTACCATTACCGTGGGACTGGGGTAATAACAGTGTGTCTATATGCCCGTGCTACAAACGTTTTTCCAAGTTCAGTGCGTTCCAGGTCAAAGAAGAAGGCATGTCTTCCATCAATTGGCTTGAACGGTACGCCACGGGCTATCACGAATGGAAGCAAGTCCGACACCAAGACGCAGACGTCTTCTACCGTCCGCTCGGAGTGGTAGAGAAAGGGTTCGACAATGATGGCGTCTATCATGAAGGAAGAGCCGATATTAACTTTGCTATAACTTTCGAACTCAAGACAACAATGTCTAAAGAAAAGTTGAGACGGCATATCCTCCTGGCGTGGACCGCTATGCGACTTCGACATACTCTCCTGAGCACCAGAGCTACATCGACAGCAGATTTCATGGACGAGGACGCTGCAAGGAAGAGTGACCGATTCTTTGTGGTCCAAGTACCCAAGGACTACGATGAGGCTGTTCGGTCGGCCGAGGAGCATATTGTCTTTGTGGACGACCACTATTCGGCAGTGGACCCCGACAAGCTTTACTATCATGCACAGAACACGGCCAGAGCTTTTGTTGCGGACAAGTCCCTCGTCAGACTAATGGTCCTTCCGCTGGAGAGTACAAGCTCCGGCACCTACAACCTACGCTTCCTTTTCGTTGTAGCTCACCAGATCTCTGATGGCCTCACCAATCGTAAATGGGCTGTCGACTTCATGCACCTCCTTAACAAGAAGCCCAGCGATCTGCAAGGTTCTATCCCTTCACTCATATCGACATTTCGAGAACGTCTTCCTGTACCACAGGAAGATTTATACCCACGAATATCAGGTTCTCGCGCGCGACAGCGTTGGTTCTGGGCCATCACACTGGTGCTTCGTCACGTTCAGAAACCCCTCCCAGCTGCGTTTCAAAATCCTCTCCGCTCCCCAAACGAGCCACCCCGCTCAGCTGTACCGCACCCGAACGAGTTCGACCGCCTCCTGGACTACAGCAGAGCCCCACCCCTCAATGCCGGTACCGTGCGTGCTCATGTCGGCAGAGAAGCTACGCGCAGGCTTCATCGTGTCTGCCGCCAGGCTGGCTGTAGCGTCGGTGCTGGCTCTTTCGTTCTCGTCGGAATAGTCATGATGGAAATCTATGAGGAACGCTTTCCTGATATTCCGCTAGATGAGCGGCGACCGTTCATCGGGTCATTTCCCATCAACCCACGGCCATTTTTCGATCACAAAGCAGAAGAGGATAGTGTCATGCTCGCTTTCTCGGACGGAGTGGTTCTGCCTTTTCTCTCGTCGCAACTTGACCTGGAAGGACGGATCAAGCTGCTCGTCCGATCTGCCCAGAGACAGCTATCGCGATACCAGAAGCGGCAACGTAACGTCGACACGAATATGCTGGAGTACATGGGCCCCCGAGGAGCAGGACGGGTCATTCCCATGAACTACCTGGACATCATCGAGCGGGCGAACAACAAGCTCCCGGAACACCTGCGCCAGAACTTCCATTACCAAGAGCACCTTCCCAAGCAGCCCAATCCCACCCTGGCCACGTGTGGCGTCAGCTCCATCGGAAGGAACTCGTCGTTCCTGGAAGCTGGCCAGTACGACCTTGATCGGCCATTGGCGGATGACGAGCTCGTGGCAGATATCAGAGAAACGTGGCAAAATGTCAGGCCAAGGGATGGTGAGTTTCTGGTTGGAATCTGGGGCGACAATGACTCCATCGGTGCAGGTGTCAGTTACGATGCGTGTGCCATCGACCCGGCCTGGGCCGCGATTTGGAAGGAAAAGGTTGAGACAATATTGGAGAGGCATCCAGCCCAGGCGAGACTGTAACTAAGTTGCTGACACATGATGACCCCCCATTTGTTGTTCGTAAGTCAGCAAAGGTAATGCGTGATGGAGGACAGCCCGAGACTTTGACGCGGATCTTGGTTGATTTACTTTCAGATATGATGCTGAATCTGGCTGTCGTTCAAAGGGACAATGGCAGGATCCAAATCTTGTTATTAAACTCTCGTTGCTAAAACCTACTTATCCTTACTCTCCGGATGAGATATCCAATCCACATAATCCTGATAATTCTACCCGGGAGGGAGGAGTCATCGCTCTTTTCAGAAGAACGGTCCTGGGAAGGGCATCATCCCAGGAAAAGGCCCAAAGCCGCCGCCGCCGCTCCTTTTAGATCTGCGCGTCCTATTTTTCGCCCTCCTCGTTCGCGTGCCTACGCTACCAATACCACCAGTGCACCCGCCGTCCTTGCACCAGTCACAAATGAGGGCGGGATTCACACACGGTTGTTCCGTATGCTGTTGCATACCAGAGACCGGGGGGGTCAGTTGTTAGTGAAAAGGTCGATGAAGAGAGTTCGCAAACAAGGCAGTTAGGATGCGGCCACAACATCAACCTTGGACAGAGAATACCGTAGTGAGAATTGGGGAGGCTCACAGTCTCGACCGGTAAGGCATGTTGGTGGAAGGTATCCCAGGAAGGACATAAGAAGGAGGGACAACTTACATAGCTATCTGTACACTGGCAAGGCACGTGTTGTGCCATAGGTTCCTCGGGATTATCAGCCATATTGAGAACTGCTATTATTTGGTCTTGGCTAAGAAGAGAAGTTGATAGTGCTTTCTCTTGTTTGTCGTCTGTTTAGAACCTGACAAGTCTTGTTTATAGAAGGGGATGTCTGAGGACACTCTAGGAAACGAGACAATTCGCTAGAAGTATTTATACTCTGCTGGTGGAGCTGCTTGCGCAAGGGGCCGCCAGCAAGTCAATGACTTAGTAGACGTTGACATGTCACAGTTACTGGGCGATATGTATAACGGAAGGAACAGTGAGTGACTTGAAAATTCAGAACAAGTGATATTAACCCGATTGCAAGAATCGTCCGTGACCATGCTAATCCAATACCATAGCACCGTTAAAGCAAACAAACTTCCAAGTCATACTAATCAATAGTACGTAGACCTTTTTAAGCAGCAACATCAAAACGCCTGACGGAGAAGAGAATCAATGCAACAGCAATCACACCCCTCAGCATCATCCGCACGAATATGTCGTCCTCTTCTGGACTTCCATAGTCATCCAGGACAAGCCCCAAGACCTCCTTGGCGCCTCGCATCCTCATCGACACGTCCTTCTTCTCGTGACTAGTCGCAACGACATGCGTGAACATCACGTTCCCGTTCCCGTCACCCCATTTTCTTCCACCTCCCCTCCGCAACCCTCTAGTATTTCCATAGCTCCCCCAAAGCACCCACTCAGTGAACAGGCGCGGCAAGCAACGCATTCCCGTTAGCCCCGCCGCCGCTTTTCATACCGCCCTCCTCGCCCAGCCTCCTGCTCAGGTCCCCGTAGCTCCTCTGGCGCGAGAGCTGCAGGCTGCGCAGCATGTGCGACGGCCTCTTCCGCAGGGCCGGCTGGCCGGGCTTGACCTCCTCGCTGAGCGAGAACTCCCAGACGGACGGGGCGACGAAGGTGCCGGCCGTGTCGTGCGCCGGGGGCGCGCTCCGGCTCCACTTGGACGAGTCGCCGTCGCCGAAGGGCGCGTACGCGTCGGGCGCCGACGGCGCGAACTCGGCCACCACGTCCGCCGCCAGCTGCACCATGTCCAGCTCGTCCGTCTCGGGCCACCCGGCGTTGCGCGCGTACACGCGGCGCACCAGCTCGAGCTGCTGCAGGGCCAGCGCCGCCGCGTTCTCGTCGTCGAAGTCCATGAGCTCCGAGGCGCCGTCGTCGAAGTCGCTGTCGTCGTCCTTGGCCATGTTGAGGTCCAGGAGCGCCCGGAGGATCTCCTCGTGCACGTCGAGGGCGTCGGCGTACCGCTGGTCCGCGACGCAGAGGGCCGACAGCAGGTTGTTCATGTCCACCGTGGCGGCGTCCAGCAGGCCCCAGGTGCGGCGCAGGTTGTACGCCATGGACTCGGCCAGGGAGATGGCCTGGTCGCGCTTGCCCCGGACGAAGAGGACCTCCACCAGGCGGCGGCCCACGGCGATGACGGTGGTGGCGGACCACGAGGCCTGGATGATACGGGAGTTCCAGAGCTGGGTGAGCAGCCACTCGAGGTCCTCGTAGTTCTTCTGCTGGCCCATGAGGCGGACCAGGCTGTTCAGCTCCGAGGCCTGGAGCTGGACGAGGTCGATGTTCATGCTCTTGCAGGCCGTGAGCGTCTCGCGCAGGATGGTCTTGGACAGCTCCAGCATGCGGCCCTGCATGATGGCGTCGGCGGCCTTGGTGGTCTTGACGCCCAGGCCGGCCAGGTAGAGCGACAGCTTGAAGGCGAAGGGGATGGTCTTCGCGTTCTTGAAGCCGTTCTGGCTGGCCATGAACTGGTACCAGGCAGTGGCCAGGCCGACGGCCTGGGCGTAGCTGTCGGCCAGGAGCAGCGCGTGGACTCTGGCGGTGACGGCGGTGCAGGTCACGAAGAGGATGTTGTCCTCGTGGAGACGAAGCTGGCCGAGCTCCTCGATGATGGCAATCAGGAAGACGCGAGTGATGACGGTCTCGGTCTTGATGGAAGCACCGAACTTCTCCATGAAGAGCTTGAAGAGCGACTCCTCGACAGCAACGAGCTGCTCGGCGTGCTGCTCCTTGTTGATCCTGAGGAAGACGTACAGGCGAGCACCGTCGAACAGCTTCTGCTCCACAGACGTCACCTTGCTGGCCATCGACAGGCTGTAGCGGTCGTACAGGATGCCCTCGGTCAGCAGGTCGGTCATGATGTCGGAGAAGGTGTACTTGACGACAGTCTTGCTTGCGCTGACGTTGGCGGCCTCGGCCTCGGCGGTGCGGAGAGTCTCCTCGAAAGCAGCAATGAACACCATGGAGCGGCGGTCAATGTTGTCGGTCAGCTCAACGTTGGCGGCCTTCTCGATGGCGACAGAGCCAGCGATCTTGCCGCGGGCAACGACGTGGAAACGCAGCTGCTTCAGCAGAGCCCAGGCCTGGAGGTTGAAACCGCAAGACAGGTAGGTCTTGGCGAGGGAGGCGCCAGACTCGTGCAGCTTGGTAGTGTCAACGCTGGCCTTGCCAGCAACGCAGGACTCGGAAAGAACCTCGACAACGGACGTGTCCAGCTTCGCCTGAGCCTGCTTGCGGACCTCGGCCTTGTCAGAGCGGGCCCAGACACCGACAAGAGAGGCCAAGCTGCCCAGGGTGGCCTTGTGGGCGCAGCCGTGCTCCTTCTTGTTGATCTCGAGCTGCTCCTTCCAGAGAGTCTCGGCCTTCTGGGCGGACTCGGCGCTCACAACAGCCTTGGCCTCACCAGAGGCACCAGTGGAGGCGGAGCCGTTGACCTGGGTCTGGACGCTGTACAGCGCAGCGAGGTGGCGCTTGGCAGATGCGAGAAGAGAGAGCTGGAAGGCCGACTTCTTGGTGTCGACAGCCTTGCCGCCCTCCGCAGCAGCAGCCTTTTGCTTCTCGGACTCGGCGACAACCTCCTCGCAGATCTTGACAGCCTCCTGTTGGTACTGGACGTTGTTGCTCTTGCGGGAGATGGCGACGAGGGCCATGGAGGCGGACATGGTGACATCGGCCTGGGGACCGTAGACCTGGGTGCAGGTGTCGCGGTACTCAATGGCGACCCTGCGGACCTCCTCGACAGGGGCCTTGAGGTGGAGCTGGAGGACGGTGACGTATCTCTTGTAGATGGTCTGCACAAGCTCAGGCGACATGTTGTAGTCCTTGGCCTTCTTGTTGAAGGTGATCCACATGGCGGCGTAGATGGGGCGGAGCTCGGCCCAGCGCTTCTGCTCGTAGTAGATCTTGGAGAGAGCGATGGAGGCAGGGAGGGTATCCTTGCTGATGACACCCTCGGCGTTCTTGTCGGCCTTGACAAGCTCGAGGTAGTAGCGGTCAGCACCCTTGATGCGGTACTGCACGCAGAGGTCTCCCATGATGTAGAGAGTCCTGATGGTGAGCGGGTTGCGAGAGCCCAGAGAGGTCTTGTAGCCCTCAAGAAGCTGCTGGTAGACCGCAAGGACCTTGGACCACTGCTGAGTCTTCTTGTGGAACTCGATCAGCTGGTCGGCAGAATCGGTGACGAACTCGTCCTGGATCTTCAGGCCAGAGCCCAGAGAGCACTGGAAGATAGCCACGTACAGCTTTTCAGCCGACTCAGTCTGGTTGGACTCGGCGTATGCCAGGGCAAGGCGACGAGTGAACTTGATGGCCTCGTCGCGGTGTGCCTTGGGGAAGCTGTACTTGCCAGAGCTGCCAAGCTCGGGCCAGATCTGCTTGAGAAGCTGGGAGCAGACTTCAATGCACTCGGTCCACTTCTTCTTGCTGATGTAGAAGCTGGACAGCGTGTCGCAGGTCTGGATCTGGCTCTCGATGGTGACAACGGTAACCTCCTTCTTAACCTCGGGCCTCGCGATAGGAGACGGAAGAGAAACGGCAGCCTTGACAACCTCGTCCAGAATGGCATCAGCCTCATCGTCCTCGACGTCGGACTCGTCAGAATCGATATCCGAGTCAAGAGAAGCATCGATCTGAACACCTCCCTTGGCAGTGATGGCAGCCTTAATCTTAGCGGCGTCGACCTTCTTCTTCTCAGCCTTCTCCTGGACAGCGCCCATGAGAGAGACAGCAGTGTTGACAGCAGCAGCGGAAGTCTGCTTGCCGGAACCCTTGAAGTAGCCCCAGACGGACTTGAAGACGGCAATGGCAGAGTCCAGGATACCCATAGACTTGAGCTCCTCACCAACCTCGTTCAGCTGGGTGACGACGGCCTCAGACTTGTGCTCGGTCATGTTCTGGTAGTCGAGCCAGACACCGTGGAGGATGTTCTGGGCCTCGGCCTCGCGACCCTGGCGACGCAGGAAGCGAGCGTAGGCAATGCTGATCTGGATCTTGCGCTGGTGTGCCTCGGAGACCTGAGCGGCAGTGGCAGTGACAGAGGTGCTGCGGCAGTACTCAGTCAGACCGCGCCAGAGGGAGATGTAGAGCTCCTCAGCATGGGTGTAGTCCTTCTTCGTCTCGTACGTGTCGGCCATGCGCAGGGTGATCTCGACACGACGGATGTCGAAGATGTCCAGGTGGCGCTCAGCAGACTCGAAGATGGGCTGGGTGTACTGCACAACCTCCTCGTGCTTGGCCTCCTTGTACAAGACGGTCTGGAGCTTCTCGGCAGCGGCACTGGCCTCGGCCGAGAATTGGCCGTTCTGGGCAATGGAGGTCTTGTATACACTGCGGTACACAGCCTCGGCCTTTTCGTTCTCCTTGATGCTGGTGTACAACTCGGCAAGCTCGTTGTTGTACTTGGCAGCAAGAGCACTCTGGGTACCACCACGCTGCTTCTCGGTGTCAATGACATACTCCAGAAGCTCCTCGCGCTGGGTGACAGCCTCATTGCGAGCAGTAGTCTTCTCCTTGATAGTGGCAGAGATGTCGAGGGACTTGATGGCACAGGCAACAGCGAGCTCGTTGGTGCGACCGAGAACGGTCTGGCCAATCTTGGCGGCCTTGTAGAAGTACTTGCTTGCGTCGGAAGGCGCAGAGAGCTTCTTGTAAGACTGGGCGACGTTGATGCAGCTCTGCAGCACGCACTGAGCGGAGTCTCCCAGAGAGGTCTGGCGGACTGTGAGGGCCAAGACATGCGAAGCGTTGGCCTTCTTCGCCAGCGTCTGCCTGTCCCAGCACCTCTGCTCGAGACGGGCCAGCAGGGTCGAGTTGGGGAAGACGCCCTTGAGCTGAGCAGTGACGGCTGGGACCTGGATCTGGCCACCCGCGTAGAAGCTGGAGCGCTTGAAGTGAGACAACCAGTTGCGAGTGGCGTACTCAAGCAGAGCGTGAGACTTGAAGAGGCTGGCGACCTCTTGGGCGCTGATGGTGTCCAGGCTACTCTCGACGTTGCGAGTGACGCAGATCTTGACGTAGAGGAGAAGACGAGCGGTCAGGTCCTTGTTGGCCTCATCAGGGGAAAGCAGGGCTGCCTCGGTGTCCTTGGTCTCCTTCTTGCTAAGCTCCAGCAGGTGCAGGCGGATAGACTCGTTACGGAAGCGAACGGTCTTATCTTGGATGATAACAAGAGACCCGCAGGCATTGTTGATGTCCTCAATGATGTTGGTGGATCGAGGCTGGTGAAGACCCTTCTGGAGCTGGAGCTCAAGCAGAGCCTGGATCTCGACCGTGGAGAGGGGTCGCTTGGAAACCAGCAGCCAGCTGATGATCAGGCGAGCATCACCAGTGAGAGAGATGGAACCGACATGCTTGGCCAGAATCTCATCCGTGGTGCTTGGCAGCTCCTTCACAGCAGTGGTAATCTCCGCGGTAGTGGTAGCCTTAGACAGGAGCCGAAGAGACATATCGGCCCAGGTCAGAGAACCCTTGCTGCGAATAGCAATCTGCTGGGAGATATCCTCAATCTCCTGCTTGTTACCAAGGCCGCGGCGGGTGAGCCAGGCGCGAGCCATGTGCTTCACGTCCTGAGTGGTGCGCTGAGAAGTCATGACGACCTGGCGAGTCTGCTTGGGCCAGGGGGTGGAAAGAGGACGGCTGAGGAGGATAACGCGAACATTGTGCTTGTTCTTGGTGGCGATATCGTGGAGGTGCTCAAAGGCCTCCAGCTTGTGGGCCTCGTCACCCTCCAGAGAATCCAATCCATCAATGACCAGGACAACATTCTCAAGACCCTGAAGAGCAGTGTCCAGAGTGTACCAGAGAGCATCCTCGGCGTCGTCAGCGCTGTCGGTGTTGGTGTCGAGCTCTGTCACGTTGGCGAGGCAGCGGAACAGGGCGACGTTGCCCACGTTCTGCTCAAGAAGCTGCAACAGCAGAGTCTTGACCAGAGCGATCTGGGTAGCCTGAGCAGGAACCTGGCTATCGACAGATGCAGAAATTGCCTGGTACTCGTGGTGACCAACACGACGCTGCAGTCTCTCGAGGATCCAGTCGAAGAGGAAGCTCTTGCCAGCTCCAGCCTCGGCTGTGATGGTGAAGACTCTGTCCTTGCTACGGGCGAAATCAACGAGAGGACGGTCAAGCCACTCGCAGGTGAACTCGGCACGGGGAGCGCGAGTGGTGCGGCGACCGGCCACAAGAGCCTGAAGTTGGCGGTCTTGGGGAAGCAGCCATTGTCGGATGCTCTCGATAGAGACGTGAATATCTGTTGTGGGGATTTCGTGTTAGTAAAAAGCGAGTCGAAGCATGATCCATGAAATTCCCCGAGATCTCCAAGATGAAGATCGCCCATCCACCTATAGTTGGTGGAAGGTTGAACCCGGCAAGGCTGACGGGGCTGACGGGAAGAAGTTGGGTGAAACAGGGTTAATGCATGATGGCGGCGCGGGAGGAGGCTCGCGACAAGGCTGACTCAGCAACGTCACGTCCTCGTTCCCTTTTGCGACTTCACCTCACTTCACCCGCCTTGCGCCGCCTAGGCAAACCAAACAATACACAAATTCTGACTTACCACTGATCTCAGAAGAGTTCTCCAGCTGCCATGTCCACATCAACTCGGCAATACGGTCCTTGTGGCTGACGAAGGACTCCATGCGGTGGCCAAATGTCAGGTTGAAGTTGACCGTGACGCTGGTGCTCGACATGGAGCGAGAGCTCTTGCGGTAGAGAATGGACATCTCAACCGAGAGTCCGAGCATGTCGGCCAGCGACAGGCTGAGGTATCTCCTAGCCTCGGAAATGGAGACGAGCATGCTAATATTACGCTTGTAGAAATCGAAGGTGAGGCCATACTCGTGGAAGATGCCAAAGGCCCGCTCCAGGGCCTCGCCGTTTTGTGGTCCGAGCTAAATGTTGGGAATACATGGTCAGCCAGGTGTTTTCCTGGAACTCGAAATTTGAGAAGGTGGTGAATAAAGAGAGGCAGCACTTACAATTAGAAGAATTTGGATGGAGGCGAGAATAAGCTCGACAGCTTCCTTGGAAGAAGGAATGAAGCGGTCGTCCGTGACCTCGAACAGAGACAGCTTCTTGGCAAAGTCCTCAGCCCACTTGAGGATCTTGTCCCAGCGACTGCCCCGGGCGGGCATCCGCCTGAGACGCTCGTTGGCAATGAAGCCGAACAAGCTCTCGCTCGACACGCCCGCCGCCAGCTCGGCCTCCTTGTATCCCTTGAGCTCGGCCGCCAGCTTGGGCCGGAAGCTCGCCACCGCATCGGTCACGATGTGGTTGCCCCAGGGACCAAGCTGTATCCTGTTGGTGACCTCGGGCGAGGAAGAGGGGCTGGGGGACGACGACCGGGTCCTGACGGCAGCCTTGGCTCTGTCCAGTATGCTGCTCCTGTTCCTATTCCTGCTCTCGTCCGGTACGGCTGTGGCATCGGACGCTGCAGAGAAGCCTGAGGCCTCAGAGACAGTGCGGTCTTGACCCTTGGGGCGAGACATCTTGGGCTTCAGGAGGTCACGGGCCACGATGGAGGGGGCGTCGGTGGTGGTGACGATGCGAGGAACTTCTCTGGGGGGCTCGACGTGGTTGGAGCTGCCGTGCTTGTCGTGCTTGTTTCTCTTGAGGTGGTTGAAGAGGGACATATCAACGGATTTGAGGGAATCGCGTGAGGCTTGGTGCTGAAGGCTTTGTTGGGCGGACGATTTGCTCGAGACGCTGCTGTTTTCTAGAGGGATGTCGAGGAGTGGTCAGTCCAACCTGAATAGGGCTGATACGAGTATTATAACCGGGGACGGGAGACGTGTTCATGTGTGGGCGGGGTCCGTTATGCATGCGGAAGTCACTCACCGTCGTCTTCTGGTCTGAGGCCAATGGCTCCCAATGAGGCTCCTAGTGCGTCGGAAAGGCCCTTCTTAACACGGTTTTCTTTCTTTTTGCCACGCAGCGAGAAGAACTTGTGGTGATAGGATCCGTCCTTTGGCTCTTTTGGCGGCATTCCGAAAATCCAAGCTTCACAGTGGATCTCTAACCCTCACCGCTTGCGTCTGGATTAGGCAATGGATAACTTGATGAGTGGAACAAGAGCCGGGGTTACTGGCCGCAGCACGAGTCGTATACGAAAAGCAAAATAAGATTGTTCAAAAATTGGATCAGGGTGGAAGGAGTGATGTTTGGTGGTCGGTTTTCTATATTCCAAACTCCTGGAACCCAGCCTGATACCCAGGTATTTATGTGTTGAGCCGACGATGGAGCGGTCTTCGTATTATCCACCCACGAGCCGCCAATCTGTCTCCGCAGTCCACTGGAACAATTTACGACGAGCCCCTGATACTGCCGCAGACTGACCCAAGCTTTTGCCGTGCTACGTACAAGATTGAGGGCGCGATATGATCATCTCACCGCATACTTGAAGATCGCGGGGTGTTGAAGATAGGTTTTCGGTTGTGTGGACGACAGTATCACAGCCTCTCGGCCTAGCATTACTTGGCTGGTACGTAGGGGGGGCCACCGAACTCCGGGGTTCCCTTCCCAACAGCCGGGCCAGCCCTTTAGCCCGTGGACACGACATCTGGAAAGGTCGATGATTTTTCGGCTGAGTGTCAAGGACCCACCCAAGGGTACCAAAGGGTGCTCAAGGGTGCTCAAGGGTCCATCTTGTGGGAATTCTAGAACGCGTGGTTTGTGGGGAAAGGAGAGCATGCATTCGTGCATGGACAAGGTATCCCAGCGCCGAAACCTCCCCTGTCTTTCGCCTCAGGGGTAAGCTATCCCAAAAGTGTCACCAAGCTAGTGTATATCCCAAACCAACAACGATTGTCCCTGTAACTGAAACCTCCGTGAGCTGAAACGTTCGTCAACATCGATATTCAGTCAGTCGATTCACACACAACAAGCAACTTGAACAATATTAGCCAGCATATCTGGTCGGTCTTCACCCCGAGCACTTCTTTTTCTTCTTCATGTGTTTATTCTACCGGAATTAGCGGCTGTGACGTGAGGCTGAGGATGGGGTGACTCCGCCTCCACCCGAACAAAATAACAACGTACAGTACTTGAGTACCCATTTAACGCGGCCACTGAGTGCCACGACTGAGTTCACGCCCAGGCGGCCCTGGAGCCACATGGCAATGCGTGTACGATCCACTGCCATCCACCACCGACTTCTGCTTCTATTAGTGCATAGTAAGTACCTAGGTATGTACCTAAGTACGCTTGGCAAGTCACCTCAATTTCCTAGAGCCACGGGGTTTCTCGAACTTTCTCATCTTACCGAAGTTACCCAAGTAAATTACAGTATACGCGGTAGCCAAGCAGTTGTCTACCAGTTTAGTCCAATCGCGAACACAACGCTACTGCAGCGGTAACGCCAGCCACACTGATAAGAAGAAAAAAGGAACAGGAAAAAAAAGACAGAGAGAGGCAAAGAGCCTATACAAATCGCACTACAGACGCCACTGTCGATACTTATTGGTCAGCCAGGTCAACGGTCCACCAGAGCCTCGGCTTCTAGTGTGGTGGTATTACCCCGCGAACATGGCCATTCCAGATCATTGGTTTGCCATCAACGCCATGAGAGCACGTTTTCTGGACAGCTGAAACTTTAAAGGCCAACATCCTAGATGAGTCAGTGGGGCTGTTTGCATGACAGCTTAACGGATCCAGTCTCCCGAGGTCCAGATTCCAAAACGCGGATGTGATCTCCAGCAGATCCTGGCAATCGCTGAGCTATGCCCTTCAAGTTGTAATCCAAGGTTGTGTGTGAGCAGAGAGGCGCGGGAAGTTTTGTCCGGAGTAGGGACTCTACCCTCACATGTATCTCAACACCAGTTGACCATATAGACATGTTATGGATAAAGTTTCCAGTGACTGCATGCGATTTTGAATAGATTGAGTAATACATGTATCTTTCTCCCAGGACTCGTCCGAAATTGCCTTGTGCTACTTGTCCGTGGCGGTCAACTCTTCCCCGGTCTGATTCGCCCCTCTGATGGCCATTGCGCCGCTCGGATATACGGCAGGTAGGACGCAATGATGATACCGAATGACCCCCGGGGGGCCCACCATGGCAGAGCCTCGTTGTGTCACGGCTTGTTTGACATGTCGCACTGGCGAGGCCTGATTGGAGGTAGACGAAATATGGATGCTACTACTAACTTGCGTCGCATTAGAGCCCTCTCGAGACACTCTGCAAGACATCCTTGGATCATGCAAGGTATGCTGCAAGCCCCGGTAGTACCCATGGAGAAACAGAAACCTCGAAAACGCCATGTGTCACAGTCCCCATACATAGCCTCGCCCGACACCATCGCCGCCACCACTGCCGGGTAAGAGCAGCATCGTGAAGATTAATTTGAAGAGCGGAGTCCTCGTCATACGGTTTTGGTATGGAAACTTGGAATCTCAATGACTTTTTTAAGGATACATGTATCACATGCCTCCCAAAACGGAAGGATCTGAACAAGAAAAAGAAAAATCCTCATCATTCTTTGTGACCTGCACAGTTTGTAGTCAACTTGTTTATATGTCCCGTCTACGCGAAACTCCGGGTCACTGGATCGACAAGTGCCACCGGCGTCGTCAAAAGATGCTGTTTGCGGTTTTTCGGATTATGAGCAATCATCATCGAGTGGATCGACATACCAAGGTAGCCTCGAGCGCTGGACCGCTATGACCCAGATATGATTACTATACCGGAAGCTTCCCGGGGAGTCTGTGATCAGCTTCGCATTAAGGTTGCATTCGATGAAGTGAGGGGGCTTCCAAGGTTATCCAGACGTAGCCTCGTCGGCTGAGATGTGTCTTGTTGAGATTGGCAGCCACTTTGGTCCAGCAGGAATGGGTGAGTCTTTTTGACAGAAGCTTTATTTCGCGCACTCTGTAGGCAATATGTGATATGCAAGAGGAATCACATGCATGTCGCATGAGTCAACAGGCGGGACAACCCACAGCTTCGTGGCCAAAGCCAACACAGTTGGATATAGCCTCAACAGGACTATAAGGCTGCGGCAATATTTTCTTTCCACGTCAGGTTGCCGATATGCAAGTGCTAATACTTACATATGTTTCCCGCATAGGATACTAATGTGGAATTTGGGCGCCGATCCCTGTCAGATTGCAACGGTCACATCTGATCGTCATTTAGCCGGGCCAAGCCCGGATAATACTGTCACTTCTGCAGCTAAACTCTGCATCGCTGCTGTTATTTACTGGATTCGATGTGATGCATATGAGGTTGACTAGGTCCACGTGTCCGATGTGCTAATGGTTGACTGCTGGCCCAAGCCCCAGAGAAGCGGGATGTAAGCCAAAGGCAGGCTACCGTGTAGAGGAGATTGCTATTGACTAGGTAGTCACTGAGCAAAGCCATTTCTAAGCTCGAGATGAGTGTTGTCCAGGAGAGTGTGGTGTCCTCTCACTGCTTCTGTAATATGTTTCTGGAGGTGTGCTCCTGGACATGTGTAAGTAGATAATCTGGGGATGTTTGAAAACGATTTGGTTTGGCAATTGATGGTAATCCTGTTTCAAGTAAGAAGTGCTCAAATCTCGATCATGTCGAATTGCCAAGCCAAAGTGTGAGTACTCAACGGTCTCAGGGGCCGGAGATCCATATCATATGGCCAGTTTATCTCACGGCCCAGCGGAAATACCATATGTGCAAGTATGGTTGTTAATTGTAAGATCCGCCAGTGCCGGCGGTTTGTTAAGGGCGACTGGATTATCGTCTTTGGTATTTGATAGACCCCTGTTTATGGTCGTCTTCTTACGAGTAAGAGAACCAAGGTGACAGGATCCCATGGATTTTGGTTGTTTTGTCCAGATGTCGAATATTGACGCCATTCACTATTTCATATTAGCATATACAGGTTTACTCAATAAGTTTCATATAATCATTACTCGAGGAGGCAAGCATGCATTGCATCCAAATGAAAATATACATATTGCAAGAACGCAACTGACCGCTTATCTCAAGTGCTCCATCACATCAGTGCTGCAGCAACTGCACATGCAGCAACCAGCGTCTGACTCTATACTCTTGCGGGTGTCTGTGTCTGGGATCGGTCGTAGCGCTCTAGGCAGTGAACAACAGACAGTCCGTCTGCCTAGCCCAGTATTGCATCAAGGCAAATACAGCCTTCCAAGGTTATGAGCTTCGATTTTACTAAAAACGCTAGATTTAATGTGGGATAGGTAGGTATCTTTGGTTAACTAACTATAATATATATAGTCCGCGCGCGACCCTAACCTTAAGAGTTGATGAATAACCTTCCCTTGATCCGACAAATATCCCCCCTCTGAAGGAGAAACTCCTTTCAAGACCGTCACCTCCTGCTCCCTATTACTTGCACTAAAGCGACCGACGAGACAATCAGTCCAGGCCTCTGACCATAAAACTCTGCCGTGAGCGTCACCCCCAGCCCCCGTGGGTTCTCGTTGAAACGCAGTCCATCGCCCTCGCCGTAGATCACACTCTCGATATGGATCCGGAAATCTTGGTTCGCAGGCAGCGGCCCTTGCTGCTGCTGCTTGTCTTGGTGCTCAGGCCTGCGTGAACCATCATTATCAACACCACCACCACCACTACTTATTCCTTTATCCGATGACCACAGCAGGTCCTGCCCCGCAAAGACCTCGGCGCGCGTGATCCTGGATCCCCCGGCCAGCGGCAGCTGCCCCAGGCCGTGGTGCGGGTACTTGGCCACGACGACCTCGAGCGCAGTCGACACGATGGCATAGCCCGCGGCGAGCGAGCCGCGGGGCGTCTCTTCTTCCGGAGCGCGGAGCGTCGGGAGGGGGAAATGCACCTTGCCCACTACCACTGTCGCCGCCACCGCTGCCGTCTCCGCTGCCGTGGCGGGCTCAGGATGTGCCGACGAGGAGGAGGACCGGGGTGTAGGCGGATGGGGACGGGCAGGGGTGAGCACTGCTCCGTGGCTGTGGTGGGCGATGGTGACGGGGTGCTCGGCGTCGGAGAGGGCTGTATTGCCGTGGGCGGTGGAGACGAGGGTCTCGCATGGGCCAGGAAGGGTGTTCATGGCGGCGTCAATCTTGTGCTGTGTTGGTGATGACTTGGAGCCGTGTGTGTGTGAGTGTGTATGTATGTGTATGTATGTATGTATGGATTGCTCAAATGAGTTAAGCAATGAAGATGTGGGAATGGTCTGAGCACGAGCTAACCTCTCCGTTCCCGTTAAGTGTCTAATCATTTTCCGCCACGCAAGCCTTTCTTTGGCTGGTTACCTCTGCTGCCGTCGTGTCACAGCCCCGTACATATACCATGTGACCCCTAGCGCCGGAACGCCCCTAGCGCCCGAACTAATAAAATCACCCGTAACCTATAAAAGTTAATAGGCTTTACTTAGACCCTTGTCAGTTCCCTTTAAGGCTATTACTATACCCTAGGGTAGTTTATATATTATTGTATGTTTCGGTCTTTGTATCTGCTTATATTCTGTGTATTCTGTGCCTCTGTCGAGACGACAAAGGTAACATAATGCTCGGGTTAACAGGCCCTATAGTAGTTGTTTCACTACAGCTGAAAGGTTAAACAGTTGGTTGTTCTGCGAGCTCATGAAACCCGTAGACCGTCAACTGGTGGCTGTGGGGGACTTTTGTCGCCCCACTGCATAGCTGCTGCGCACTATAGGCAGCCTACATGAGCTGAACTGAGAACTAGGGTAAACAACTGGAGGCTCACCGTCCTATTGTTTGTGATTTGATTTGTGTAGGAACGAGGACGCGGTGAACCAGTGTGATGAACTTCACATTTCATAACAACGTGGCTGTTTCGATTTGGGTTGGCGTCAACTGGTGATGTCCTCTATTGAATGTGGTGGAGCTAATCCAGCTCAGCCTTTCCGCTTGAGTGTTCGTACATATCGTGGCTAATATTGTCGACATACATGTGGCAGGCCAGAGGGAGAGGATGGTTCGGAGGAGTTTAATAGGTATATAAAGCAGGATTGAACCCGACCGAAGAGGTATTGGGAAACCACAGTCCCAGAGCACATTTGACTTGGATTCTCATCCAAATACTTCCACCTCATTCGTACAACCATCCCTAAACCTTAGCCATACACCACATCCATTATACCTCATCATGGACCTACCTCAGATCTGCACCCAGATGCCCGTTCCGCCAGAACTCGAGGCGACGGCACACACTCTTGCGATCCAGGAGAACCCCTTCAACGCCTACCAGATCACGGCGGGAGATTCTATCCAGCCCTCAGACCCCAATGACCGTCCCGGCATCGCCCTCCCCATTGGGTCCAAGTGGTCGGCCGGTCGGGTCCTGCGGGTTAAGATCCTCAGTGGGTCTGACAAGATCCGGAACAAGATTCGACAATATGCCAGTCTGTGGACGCAGTACGCCAACATCGAGCTCGATTTTGTCGACTCGGGCGACGCTGAGATCCGCGTCAGGGTCAACTCGAATGGCTCATCCTCGTCGTACGTGGGTACCGACAACTTGGCTATCCCGCAGAACCAGCACACGATGAACTTCGGCTGGCTGACCGACTCGACCTCCGATACTGAGTTCTCGCGCGTCATCATCCACGAGTTCGGCCACGCGCTGGGCTGCATCCATGAGCACCAGTCCCCAGATGCCAACATCCCCTGGAACGTGCCGGCCGTGGAGGACTATTACCAGAAGACGAACGGCTGGACCAAGGCCGACGTGGCTACTAACATATTCAGGCCGTACGGTGCCTCGACCACACAATTCTCGTCCTTCGACCCGTACTCCATCATGCTGTACGCCATCCCGGCCTCGCTAACCACCAACGGCTACTCGACGGGCTGGAACACCCAGCTATCCGCGACGGACAAGTCCTTCATCGCCGCGGCCTACCCGGGCCGGGGGCCTCCAGGCCCCTCCCCTGCCGCCACGCCGTCCTTCAACACCATGGAGACGCGCCAGTGGAACCAGCCAGGCCAGGAAGCCGTCAAGCGGCAGGTCTTCCCCAAGGACCTGGGCGCCCCGCCCCGCATGGCCCTGGGTCTCGCCTGGCTCGACGTGGCCAACACGGCGAACCTCCGCGTCAACGCCTTCGCCGACAACATAAGCGCCAGGTCCGCCGACGTGCACATCAACGCGTGGGCCGACACGAGGCTGTACTCGGCCGGCTGCACGTGGTTCTGCGAGCCGCCGTCGACCTACGCCGACTTCCAGGTCGGCCAGTTCAGCACCCAGGAGGACCACGCGTGGAACACGGAGCAGGCCAAGACGTCGCGGCGCATCAAGTTCCCGCGGTCGTACGGCGCCGCGCCCAAGGTCGTCGTCTGGCTCAACCAGCTCGACATGGCGTCCGACAAGAACTGGCGCGTCGCCGCGACGGCGACCGACATCGACGCCTCCGGGTTCACCATCAACATCGAGACGTGGGCCGACTCGAGGCTCTACTCCGCCGCCGCCGCCTGGATCGCATACCCGGCCGACAAGCACGGCGTGGTCAGCGGCAGCTACAGCACGCTGGACATCCGGCCGTGGGACAAGCCGCAGCTGCAGAATACTGGCCGGGAGGACTTCCAGGCGGGCGCGCTCCATAGCACGCCGACGGTGCTGATGGCGCTGAACAGACTGGACATTGACCATAACGCTAACCTACGGCTGAAGCTGAGTGCCGACTCAGTTTCCAAGGACGGTATGCAGTGGCACATTGATAGCTGGTGCGACACGACGCTGTACTCAGCTGGGGCTTCGTACATAGCTTTCACCTGAGGTGAGATGTGGCTTGGCTGTGTATGTACTTACACACACACAGTTTAAAGATCGTTAACATAGACCGGGTAGGATACGGGAGATGGGTGAAACAGTCTGTTAAATTCTTTTGGATAAGGCCTGGAGCGTAAATAGTTGTGAACGGGCATTTGATTATAAGATACATACTTAGCTATACATATGTTGCTCTCTTTCGCCAGAAATGATAGCTCCACTCCTTAGGCACAATATACACACGCTGATATACACACAATGAAACTGTTTGTCTGGACTTCTATCGATTGTGGTCATTTGACTCGGATTCCAGTATACTTTAGAGTTCACCTTGCCACAGCTATCCTGCTAATCGTCCGACAATGCACAAATGTGGTTTTCGAGCTCGCCGGACTGAACCCACTATGCTATTTCGTACTCGTTCCATCTCTGTTAGGGGACAAAAAGTGCCGTGCCCGGAACAACAATACGTGAGAAGTATTAGGTCGTATTATTATATGTTGAATTAAGTTACAGGTAAAAGGCTACACGTATACAGTCAGTTATATAAAGTCCCTTGTAGGATTATTTCGAAAGGCTAGATTTAATATAGCCTAGCTAGGTATATAGGGTTATAGATTAAAATATCTTATATTCTATAATAACTTATAACTTAAGTTAATAGGTAGGGACTATCTTAGTATTAATACTATATACTAAAGCTATCTTGAAAATACTAGTAAGTAGATAATAAAGAGATATATTATAAGAAAGTTACAATATAATGCACGTTATGTTTCCTAGTGGTATATATTTTCAATAGATTACTATAAGGCCGTTATAAGTCTTTTATAAGCTTATACTAACTTTCTAGTAATATAAATTTTGAAATCTCAGAGATTAGGTAAGGTATAATATAGGTATCATCTTAAATTTAGAGTAAGACTTAGTAAATTAAATTATAAAGTTTATCACACCTTATAAGCTAACTGTATGTAACCTATAAGCAGGTCGGCTCCAGGGCGGACATTTACACGCCTGTCCAGGCTTTGTCTTCTGTAACACCAACAGACCCGGCGGAGCATAGCATGCCATGTCTAAATTGCTTGCCCAGTCCGGGAACATCATGGAGCTCTTTTCGACAGACCACCAGGCACAAGTGCAAACCACGAGCACCCCCTTACAGGAGCGGCAAGGTTCAGTCAACAACATTCGCAATTTCATCTACGTCTTCGGATCCGCAACACCGAGACCCAGAAAGATACCCAAACGCAAGTTTTACCGGGCAGTTTCAGAGAAGAAGAACGGCGACGCCCGTGGTGATCATCAGACACCAAACTCAAAGTGGAAATCGTGGCATATACCCGTGGACGTACCGGTCAAATGTGCATGGCGGACTGTCCAATGCGACGCAATAACGGCCCCAAGCACAGGTGATACCGGTAAAGAAGTGCAGGATCATCCGTGCAAGCGGGACTACGTACGCTGAGGAGGAAGCCACGGGTTGCCTGGGCGCGAGGTTCTCGTGATCACCAACCAGCCAGTCAAGCAGGGGATGGGAGTGAGCCCAATGAGGGACGCCGGTGAGTCTCTTTGGAACAGGCGGTAATACCCAACTCCTGAGTGCTGACATCCTTGAGACACAAGGCTACGTAAGACGCCAGCACTCGCACCTTTACGAGGCGGGGGCGCCCTCCTGTAGGCTTCAGGAGAAGGGTGTAGGACGTGCAAGAACAGGCGGGAACATGCACAAGCACGCCTATCAGCAGCGGAGTAAGCATATGCACTTCAAGGCCTCGCCAGCAGTCGGGTACAATACGAGCAGGATGAAACCCCAACCACGGTCTCGAGCCCGAGACAGTTGTCGGGCTGGCTCGGGTTGTTGCATATCCAGGCATGAGTAATAAAAAGCAAGACAAAGAAAGGTCTCCCTCAGCGGGGAGATGCAAAGACGAGTCAAGTGGAGTGAGGAGGGTAGAGGGAGGAGAGTTATCGAAGTATCATAAATTATGCTATCTTCGCACGCAGATATCGCTCCGGATGATCCATTTCTCCCCGGCCGTTACTTCGCGACCTTCGTGCTGATTGCGAGGTCATGTCAGTCTGATGTTACAGGGAGTGTAACACACCATTGCCATGCGTAGTTCACGAGGGGAATTTCTCCGTTGGGGAGACCACTCACCATCATGCAGTCATCCCCGTGCTTGTGAAGTAACAGCATCCCCGTCTCGGGCGGGATAGCAACCTCCTCCCTGGCTACCCTGCGGTCGTGAGGGAAGAACACGGTCTCACCGCCCCGGCATCCGTCTGCCTCTGACGTAAGGTATAGGAGGAGTGTCCAGGTGGTTTTCGTGGAGATGGGAGTTCCCTGGTCGAACTCGGAGGTTATGGCGTTGGTGTCGTCGTCTAACCCGTGCAGACCGGTCAGCGGGAGTGCAGATCATGGCACGAGACCAGGGTCCTTCATAGCTGCTTTGGGCTGTCCTCGTGAGACATTGGAGGCCGAGCACGACCACGCGAAAGACTTTGACACGAGACAGGCGGGCCGGGACTAAGGCAGAAAGGGCGGACCGTCGGACGAGGCTGAGCGTGTTCCATTGCAGCGAAAGACAAGTATTGGAAGTGCTGGGCCGTACCCGATGCAGCGGAATACCTACTTAGGTCCGCTGCAGCGGATGTAGACAGCGGAGTGCAACGTAAGGACCAGCCGAGCGCGGAGCTTGCGCCGCAGCCCAATGATATACCTTGCTGTCGATCTTTCTTCTGCGAAGAGGTCTCATGATAAGCCGCAGAGCAGAGTCATCCTGGTACAGCAGTCCAGCATGTCGGATCCCACTAGAAACCGAGGTCATATCAGGTCGTCTGGGACATGTGACGAGATGCATTCGACGAGCATCAGACGGATAGACAAGGGTACCCAGAGTAAAGGGGGGTTGCAAGACCACGAAGATAATGCGCTTGCAGATCACGTTAAGCAACGGGAGGGTGAGACATGACAATTAAGACGAGTAACATACAATGTGCGTCAAAGAACTGCCCAGGCGAGTAACGGTAGATCCGGATATTGGGAGACAACCCAACCACGTCCCCGCCCCTATATCGTGGCAGATGGATTAACTACAGCGCTAGCGACGTCTATGATATGGTAAATCTGATCATACCATACTGCTATCTCGCGTGAACTTGGGGACTCACCATAGGTCTTTCCACTCCTCGCTCAACAATACCTGCTTGAGGCCTGTCTCAAGCCATAGTCGATTCGCGAATCCCTGGTCCTGCACCTGGAAACGATCGTTCATTCTGACCGCATCTCCCCGCTTTGGCTTACCGGGGGTGGTCGTCAAGGGCAGGGACCGGAGGAGAGAGAGGTAGTCCCGGCATAGTGACTTGGGCCAGAAGTTGCGTATGAGGAGGACCCTTGAGTCGAGGAGGGGCTCAGGCTCTAGGTCGGTCAGGGGTAGGGGAGGCCGGAAGACTGGCCAGGAAGGTGGTGCTGCCGTGGGTGGTGATACCATGGCTGCATTGGAGGGTTTGCCCTTTGCTGCGGGTTTTCCTTTGGCTTTGGGCATGACTGCTTCTTGTTGGAGTGAAAGTGGGACCTGACGATACCTGAGAAGGCGGTACGGAAGCACAGTTGTGGCCGGAACAGGCTCCGTGTTGCCTTTGTGGTGTGTAAGCAAAAACGAGGGACGGCAGAGTTCTCGAGCGGTCAGGTTACACCAAGCTGAGCCGTCCAAGATGCAATGCAGGTATCCCAAAATCGGCTGGGCCAGCCGTCGGTGGTGGCAATGGTGGTGGTGAACGGCAAGGGTGAAGAGCTGCCGAGCTGGTGACTCAGGAGGGGCAGGTCGGGCCCTCGGATGGATTGATGGATGGATAGCTATCACTTAATGTGATGATAAGGCTCGCTGTTCGATAAGAGAGGCACCAAGGATCTGCGTATACTGTTGTATCAGTACTGAAGTGTGATTTTCCCTTACAGGACAAGCGAGCAACGAGCAATACATAGACAGGTGTGGTGGTGGTAGTGGTGCAATCTATATGCAGTGTCAAACTTTAGTCAGATTGTGGAGGTGGGGAAAGTGAAGGGGTCAAAGCATCCATGCCCAGGCACTTAAACTAAGTACCCAGGTACCTAGTTATAGTGCATGGGTGTCTTAGTATCGCCCTAAATTACGGCCAAGTCATACTGTGGTAGGCCGGTTTGCACCTAAGCGAGCCGTGCCAGTTTCCAATTATGACGGCCCGGCCATGGTTGATTCCACGTTGAGACAATCTTCACCGACACACGCCTTGGTTGATCTGGCACGGCAAAACGGCCAGACAACGATCTCTAGCATTCTCTTATCTTGTCTTTGGGAGATGAAGAGACTTGAGCTGTCACCTGCGGCATCTTTAAAGAATCCCTGACCCCTCCCCAGGGTCTGCAGCTAACAGATGTTGGTCAATACTTGGTTTTTGTTACTTTTTCGGTGGTAGCAAGACGTTGATGCTTACGGATATCGTTTTGCCTTCCAAGACGTCTTGCATTTTTGGACATGCAATAGCGATCGTCTGTGCCTCCGTCCCACTATGATGACCACACTTCTTCTTGTTCATCATCTTGGGGGAACGTGGGACATCACATCACGTCACACGGTAAACCGGACATTTGTAGGCTCTGGGAATATCTCATACTTGATCATATAATTTCACAATGAACCTCAGCACCTTGAATGATATTTATGTCGAACCGGCGTTGAGGTTTCTTGGTCACAAGGCTACGGGCTTCGAACCCAAAGATCTTCCTACTGTCACCAATCAGCATGTTCTCGGTCGACTCGACACCTTTCCGGACTTGATACTGCGGGTCAGAAGCCTACAGGCCGAGCAGGAGAGCTTCACGCCCACGGACGACGTCCAAAGAGAAGTCAAGGCTTTCTGCCAAAGTGCCGGGCGTCGACTGGTCCGGGCTTGCACAATGATAGAAGGTCTCCGAGACCTATTGTGCTCATGCACCCCGGACGATGTCTTCATGCACCATCGGATCCTGGTCGAATGCCTTCTCCTGATCAAGGAGTCCCTCGCTTTTTGGAAGGAGTCCGTAGACGCGAAGGAGTTCTACGGGAGGCATGCTCGGTCTGTCGAGGTACGGTTCCAATACCTGGAGCGCACGCTACGCCTAGTGCTCATCATTGTCGACTTGACCTTCCCCGAGGGCCTGCGCCCCTACGTAGTGGAGCTGGAAGATGTCCTAGGATGGCCCGACCTGCAAGAGCAGTTCCAGGTCGACAACGCCGCCTCGTACGCCGAGTCCAAGAAGCGAGTCAGAGTAGGGATCACGGCACCACACTATCGACTACCAAAGCGGTTTATCCCGTACGGGATGAAGAAGTTGAAACCATACTGGTACCTGAACCCGAACGTGTACGGTCATCTGCAAATGGCGAACCAGTGCTGCATCAAAAAGCGAAAAGGTACGTTGGATCACATGTCAGGTCGGGGCAAGCCTCGCTCTCAGGCACTCGAACGGTGGTGATGCGACTGACACAATTTCCCAGCTCCCCCACCGGCCTATTTGAACTTGGGAAGGTTGAACAACTGGGAGTGAAGACGGCGGGAGTTGGCAGTGGGTGTGAAACGTCCTGTAGAGTGGAAGCATTAGCATCGAATGGCATAGGTGAGACTGTGGCGGGTTGTGTGCTTCTTATTTTGGACTGGCTTTTGAATACAATATTCTTTGGGATTGTAGACTGTAATAGCCCAATGGTGAAATGTCGTTGTTTTTGCTGAATCATGGCACCTGAAATGGGTGGTAAATGATTTGATAAGCACGTTAGCGGGATATAACGGTTATAACAATATACAGGTGAGATGACGCACGGTTAATTGCATTACGCGAACCCCTCAACGCGTGCAGTGCAGCCTTCTCCAAGTTCGCTCCGGTGAAACAGGAACCCCAACTTCATTCCACAAGAGCTTTTACCGTCAGCAATCCGACCTCAAGTCATCTCAAACCTCCCAGATCCGATTCTCGAGCTCAGGATTCTATCGGGAGCCACTGATTCTGCCAATTGGGTGTCGATATGCCTATCATAGCAAAGCTACTCTCGTCATGGATGGGTGTTGACGAGCCCGCTCAACCTCCAACACAGGCGCCGCCCGCTCAAGCACAAGCGCAGGCCCAAGCACCCCCACAGCCGAAACAACCAACCCCACTACAGACTGCCGTACAAGATGTGCCTTTCTCGCCCAACCGTTCCCCCGATGAGCAGTTCCGCCGCTCCGCAAAACAGCTAGGCCTGTTCTTTGCCGGAGCTGGCTTTCTCGCCATGTCAACATTGGTCACGCGACGCGCCGTTGCTCGCAAGATGGCAGAGTCCACCCCGAGGCTGTTCCAGCCCAGCCACCACGGGCCGCGACCAGCGCCGCGCAACCCAGAAGAGAAGGGCCAAGACCAGCTTGTAGCGGCGGAGGCCCTGGGTCTGGCGACGCTCAACGTCTTCGGCTTCGGTATACTGTTGACCGGTGGGCTCGCGTGGGCCTTTGACATTTCCAATCTGGAAGACCTGAGGACCAAGGCGAGGGCGAAGCTGTACGGGGCGAACGGGGTCGTGGATGAGGCGGCTGAGAGGGAAATCGAGGAGTGGATCGCGGACGTCCTGTCACGAAAAGACAAGAAGGAGGAGAAGGCGGAGGGCACAGAACCCAAGAAGGACGCATAAGCCATGTCCATCTCTGGCATGGTCTAGAAGCACAGTCGGACCAAGATCCGGGATGGGGGAAAGTCGGTAAACCAAATCATCGGGACCGAAGAGGGCCCTTCTCCCGGGAGCACAGCCGTCTGCCACTCAGGACTCAGGACGGAGCTGCACTTGAGAATTGAACCCCCTTTACATGCATAATCAATTACAAGCCCACGTACGGTGTGTCTCATGATCCTGCAACCCTGACAAGATCTTGGGGCGAGAAGGTTCTAACTTGGTGACAAGGAGTCAATCTCACTAGTTCAGTGTCAAAGCGACGGATTGTTGCAGCTTCCTATGTACATTCGGCCATGCATTTTGGGCTGCAGTGAGATCTGTAACGTCGACGCCTCTGCATTTTGAACTATACCTGATCGAGACCACTTTGCATACGAACGGAAACTCGGTCTCGGACTTGCCAAGATGCAACGGAACAACGGAAACCTGCAGGTTGATGCCACGGGGGCTTGGGCATTTTGGCGCCTGACGTCGATACGCGATCTTTGCCAAATTTGCTTTTTCATCGTCGTCTACTTGTCAGATCGGTCAGACCCCTGGATCATATATTCGGAGGCAACCCTCCATCCTGGTCTGAAAGCCGTGTGGCACATCAGACATGCATCTCATCTTCCCTCTCCACACCATCCCATAGATCCGATCTCTTAGACCAGAAGATATATCCGTGCGTAACGGATTATCCAATCCTCACGACCCGGCATTTGACAGCCTCCGTGCTACCATACCTCGGATTTACCACTCACTGATTTTCGCTCGAAACCCTCCTTCTCGGTGGCCAGACAGTCAAATTACTGTTTCCAACGCTGACAGGCGAATATGAAAGCCAAGATCACCGTCGCCGTCGAAGAATATCGCCCCAGCTATGCCGATGGGGAAATTAAATTCGTGCTCCAGTCCCCTATCTCGCCTGAAAGACGACCCGGTGACAAAATACTCGTCCGACAAGATCGAGGAGAACTCAATAATTTTGTGGACTTCAGCAAACCCGAAGAACTCGTCAAACTGGACAGTGGCCCCAAGAGCGCATATGCTCACGGCATTCTCCTCCGATCCGACCCAAGTAACGGGCATCGCGAGGGGGATCAGATTTGGCTCACCGGCTCAGCCACTAGGCATCCTGCAGATGGTATATCCGCAGTCAACCTCCGTACGTGGGAGCCCCTGAAAGTCGCGTTGCACGAGGTGTGCTGGATACCCAAGTACCACACGCTAGACCGCGGAGAGGACGACGAGGAGCTGGTTACAATCTCTGGGCCGACGGTTAAAAGCAACAAAAGGGGATATGTACTGGGAGTGGTGCAGCGGCTCTGTACTCGAGATCGCATTGTCAAGGTCAAGAGTGTGGATCTTCGGGACATTGTCGAGCAGGATCTGTGGAAATACCAGAACCTGACGGCCTTGGCAGATGGGAGAGGGAGGATCGAGAAGCTATTTCGCCGAAGCCTGGAATCCGTGAGGCCTGCTACGTTCTTCGACGACGACACTGACGAGGAGAGTGAGGGCCAATCGGTCATCGAGGGGCTAGGGTCAGAGACAGATTCTAGCCGGGCAGTCAGCTTGGCCCCTTCATCAACGAACATCTCAGAGGGAGCATCCTTGGGTATCAGCATCGACTATTCACTCAACGAGGGGGAAGATGATCCGCATGTGAACCGGCGCCACCTAGAGCTCGAACGCAAGGTCATGGCCGACCTAGCCAAGGAGCCAAAGCCTGTTGTATACGGCCCGGTACGTTCCAGACGCTCCAGTATTTCCAAGAGACATGCTAACATGGGGAAAAAAGCCGGCGAGCGTCTGTAACCTCGGCCACAGGTGTCCCACCCCGCCGATGATCTTCTGTCATGCCAACATGCCGACCCTCGAGAACCTATACCCGAAGCACCACCACCGGGAAAACCACCAATGCCGCAGGGGCGCCGGCCACAGCCTCCACTGCGTGTTCCAAATCCGCAAGGACAGCAAGGGGAAAGAGTCGGTCGACAAGACATCCTGCATCCTCCCGCCGACCGTGCGGCACATGTGCTGCGAGACCAACGCCCCGCCCTTCAAGTCCTTCACCCGGCCGCCCATCCTGAAGCCGGTAGGCGGGGCCGGCGTGGTCAGGCAGGGGCGGGACTTCTCGGTCGCGGGCGAGCTGGAGGACGACTACAGCGACCTGCCCGTCGAGGTGGCGGAGATGCCGTACGTGCCGGAGCGGGACCTGGACGACCTGGTGAAGGGCGAGCCCGCGTACCGGGAGGGCGTCGTCAAGGCGGAGAAGGCGGCGCAGCTGCTCAACAGCCTCTGCGGCGGCGGTGCCTGCCACGGCCAGCCACTGCAACTGCAAGAGCTACCGGTCTGTAGCCTTGGCGCCGCGCCCGGGCCGTCTTCTTCTGCTCCGATGATGTTCAGCCCCTGGGATGCCCAGGCTGGGCTCGAGCCTCTCGGCAGTGCCTCCAGGCCGATCGTGGTGGACGAAGAGGACGAAGATGATGATGATGACGATGAATACGAAGACGAAAATGAAGAGGAGGATGAGCCTGATGTTTTTGGTGACCGGCACTTCCACGACGACGACGAGATGGACCTGGAAGATTAGATTTGCCCAGTGGGGCAAGAATCCGATGCGAGATGCGGACAGGAAGACCTTGGACAGGATTTCTACTTTGTTTGTTGATATATTTTGACTTGGGGCTTTAGACTTCTAGGTCATCTGTGATACCATCCCCGAAGGTAGCTGCCATTTGGCATGCTGTGTGCGATAAAACAATCTTGGCTTGTGCCAACACTTTATAATACTCATACTACTTTAACGACCAATATACTTACTTACCTCACCTGAATACAACTACAACAGCTGGTTCATTAAATATCTTATTTAGGTAAATACGTTGGATATATATTTCCAGCGGTCTATTCTCGATACGAGAGAGCCTCTATATGTGGTGCAATACGAAGTTGAATATTGCCTCTCTTCCCAATATGACCGACGATCCCCATCCTTGGACGTGATGCGTCTACCAAACGCCGAACCCATGATAAAAAATGCCGACCACCAAGCAGTGCGTACTCATCATCTAGTCCAGAACTCCCTCTTCCCCTCCCTCTCGTCCACCGCACGTCCTTTTCCCCCGTCCTATACTATATCCACCGCCGACCCGCTCAACCCCGATATCGTCCCGGGGTACGCCAGCGCCGGCCTCCCCGCCCCCGTCCCGGGGTACTCCAGCACGGGGGGCGGCACGCCGCCGCCGCCGGCGTCGGCCCGGCCCTTCATCCTGCTCTCCAGGCCGAGGTTCGAGCCCTCCTCGAAGCTGCCGCGTCGGCCCCAGTTCCGCGGCTGCCTCTTGAGGAAGGCGCCGACGGAGCCCAGGTAGCCCTCGTGGCGGAGGAAGTAGGCCTGCTTGGACCCGCCGGACCAGAACTTGATGGCGTACGACAGCGTGTTCATGGTCTGGGGGTGGCCGCGGATGAAGGACCCGCCAAAGTAGATGCTCTCCAGGCCGTGGACCTGGGACTGCAGGTAGGCCAGCTGCCCGATGTTGTTGGAGATGGCGTACAGGAGGGACCGGCTCACGTCCGCCGAGGAGAAGCGCGCCGTGTCGGCTGGTGGCCTCGGCGTCGAGGAGGAGGAGGAACTGTTTGGTTTTTGTGGTTGTTGCTGCTGCTGCTGCTGTGCGTTTTCTACGTCGCCGTTGCTCAGGCCGCCCATGTCCTCGGCCTCGCTCTCGGCCTCGCGCTTCATCTTGAAGACCTTGCCGAACGAGCTGGCGATGGTGGTGTTCTTGAGGCCGATCTTGCCGTAGTCGGTGCCGTAGATGTCGCCGACCAGCATGTCGACGTTGGCGTTGTCGCCGTGCGCCGCGTTGTCCAGCATCTCGTCGAAGCTCCCGGCGCCCGTCAGCATGCTGAGCAGGCCCCACAGGGTGCCCCCGCCGAGGCTGGTGCCGCCGACGCGCTGGTACTCCCTCGGGCCGCTGACCTTGAGCATGGAGACGCCGCTCCCGATGTTGACCAGCAGGTACGGGTAGATGTTGTCGCCCGGGCTGGCGAAGTGCATGGGGTCCGTCTCGGAGTAGGTGAAGACCTCGCGGGGGATCTCGGTGATGAAGAAGTCCAGGCCTATGATCAGGCACTCCATCTCGTCCTCCCGGATCACGTCCACGCCCAGCACGTCCCGGATCTTGTCGTAGTACTTGTACGCGCCGCCGCCCGTCGCCATGACCGTCAGCTTGGTCGGGTGCGACCCGTTGAGCGTCTGCTGCTCCTCCTTCAGGTGCCGCATGAAGGCGATGCAGTCGTCTATCCGGTCCGTCTCGAACGAGGTGAAGTTGAGGCGGCCGCCGGGCTCGGTGGAGAAGTCCTCGCGGGAGAAGTAGACGACTTTGGCGAGGGAGCCGCCGATCTGCATAGGACAAGAACCAAACTGTCAGCATCTTGCTCCCTTGCGGGTTCCCGGCGCAATGATGGAGGGAGGGGAATTTGCGCGCAAAGAGCCTCACGGGTCGCAGGTCTACCAGCTACTGTGCGACGGACGTACGCGACGGGGCGTCGTGGTGGGAAGGGAAGTGCGGACCATTGGGGCCAACGGGGGGCGCTGCGCTGCGCTAACTCACATCTACGGCTATATGGCTCACCACGGCCGTGTGGTTGGGTAACCTGATGTCCTTGGTCTGGTGGTGGTGGTCGGGCGAGCCAGAGCGGCCATTGAGGCCGTGGGTGCCCGGCGACTTGGGCTCCTGCTCCACGATGAAGGCGCCCTTGACATTGATCTTGACGCTGCCCGGGTGTATTATGGTGCTATCTATCTCGGCGGTGGTGGTCGCTGTCCTCGGCCGCCCGATGTGTTCTCCGGCTGTTGCGGGGTCTTGCGCCGGGCTTGCGGTCGTTGTCGCATCATGACTACTGCTGGTGGTTTGCAGCAGTTCTGGTGCGCTCTCGGTCGCCATGTTGGTTGCTGCGTCGCACAGCCGGGTCGAGGGCATCTGTGTCGGGTGGACCGGACCGGGTTTGAGGGTTTGAGGGGTTTCGATGTCGAGGATAATGGGTTCGTCTGTTGTCGATTGTTGGGGCGCATGCGACAGTTATTGTATACGTACTTAGTTGTAAGGGTAGCACTCGAATGTTGCAGTCGTAATAAAATGCGACCAATCAGAGGTTGTCATTTCAAGTGGTTTTCTCCACGGCTTCCAAGCCCCGCGGACTACAACTGCTACCAAGTCGTAACAGAATTGCGCTAGTGGCGGATGGGCGTTTCCTATTGGCTGGTATAGCTCCCAATATCTGGGGTTCTTGCGGGGAGGCTTTATCGCAAAGCTTATCGGGTCACATTACCCCTCCGATTTAGGAATAGCACAACTCTACTGCGAATTGGTAGCTGCTATTGGCACACGCGACTGCCACGGGAGTTGACCGCAGTTATGAATCCCTGCCTTGTTCAGTGCAATATCCGGCATAATGCCTCCTCATAGACAAACCATGCATGACATGCCATACAACCATCCTCAGTTATCACATTGCGGGACGTTGAAGATGACCACCTCAAAGCCCGTGCGGCGCGGCTCCATCTAGCCGAAGAGCTCGAGACGTTGAAGCACGTGGCTGTTGGTATGGGGCGCATGATGGCGCAAACGGTTGGCCGAGGCTCGAGATCACGGCCTTCCTCGAATTATGGACGCTTATACCAGAGAATCATGGGCTGTTGCCTCGATTCATCAACGCCTGCCGCTCGGCATCATGTGGTACGCTGAACTCAACCATGGCAAAGCTGGTCAACACGAATCTCTTTATTTTCAGGCTCCTAGCCTTCCGCTGTAGCGAAGATGCCGACCTGGGATGAAAGGCGTAGCTCACTTTGAAAGCGCCATCCGCCGTAGTCTTCTGTTCGAGCTATATCTTCGCTTGCATGACCTCGCTTGTCCTCGACTCCTCGACCGCGGCAGCCAGAAAGAGTGCGAGGCTGGAAAAGAAGTCCGTAGCTACCCGGTCTTCCAGAAACGCTGTTTATAGACACTATTAGCCAACGGATCGACTGAGAAAATGGACAATTGCGCATGCGGCCTAATGGTGTGAATTGTGCCTGGTCCTGAGAGCGACCGCGCCATTTGCAGTGGTCCCTGAATGCCTCGACGGTAAGTGGACTTACAGGCCGGAGCTTTGGTCTTGTATTTCCCATGACAAGCTGCCCGATTTGGGAGGCTGCGCCGGCGGACTCGGCTTGCTCAAAGCAACAGGAGCAGTCAGAGGACCCGGCGGGCTGACGACCTTAAGAAGCTCTCGACGAAGATTTATGGAATTGGTCTGAGGGAGAGGAAAATGCCCTCCGAAACTCTATCTAGGAGCCAAGCCTTGCGCCATCCCACCGGAAACCATCCGGTATACGATTGGCCAGACGCTTTTGAAAGCTGCGATTCAGGCAAGTGATGGGTCGGTCGTCTTCTTCATCGGCATCCCACATTCATCGTGGATCAAGATTGATGTCTTGGCTACTACCACTCAGGGTTCAGGAGCCTTCATAAATTGCTCCTTTTTGTAGTATCTTTTCTTCTTCGCTGGTGACGACTCATGGAGACATAGATTCAATCACTCTTCAGCTTCGTATTGTGAGCGACTTTTGCCTACTTACTAGCAGGTAGGTATCATGGTGGTACGGAACAGCATAGTAAGGATGAAAGTGCCAGAAATCACCCTGACACCCACGCACTCAACCCATCTGAGACTATCTCTCCTCACTTAACAGCTACCTTTCCCTGCCATGCTGCCAAATCATTCCGCTGCGCTGGCGACCCATAATGATTGCCTTGTTTTCAGTACTCGTCGGCTCCATGCAGACGGCGGGGCCCGTGCTTGAGGGCGCCCTGACATTACGCCTCTCATGGCGTTTGTGTTTCTGGAACAACCCGCACTGGCGCAGCGAACATAAATAATGCCCTCCTGTAAAGCAGGATCACTGGCCTCGAGAGCAGGCGCGGCGACAAGACGATGAAGCAGGTGGTTCTAGAATTTGACTTCCTGAGCCTGGCCATCTGGATCCCCACTATTGTGTGCCTGACGCTTGTTATGCAGTTTGGCCGTGTTATCTATGCGTGGACCAGCGAAGTGCTCATCGCGCTGTACATCGTCACCGTGGTGCTTCTTGTGTTGTTTGTGATGATGCAGGTACGCCATGGGGACAGCGCGTTAGCACTTGTGCGAATTTGGAAGCGAAGGAGTCTTGCATGCTTGGCATTCAATGTTATATGGGTTTTATTTCAGACAGCGGAGCATCAAGTAGCCTACTTTATGAGTGCTAAGACTACACCCGCCTAGAAATGCCAGTCTCCGTCTAATCTGTGAGGTATCATAGCTACCAATATTCTTCCAGATTTTTGCACTACAGTCAGGGGTCGACACGATTCCCAGCTTCCTCAGCTAAGTCGTGTTCCAGATTATAGCAAGCATCCGCAAATTCTGGTTGGGTTATTCCACACCATTTATGCTGACTGGCAGCGCAATGGGCATAGTGGGCACTGCCTTGCTTTCCACGCTGACCGTACTCAAACCGTCTTCCAGAATCCGCGCGACACGCCCACGGCGCTGACAATCATCACCACTTGCCAGGAACTGGGCGTCAGCCTGAGGACGAGCATCGGCGAGGCTATGATCGGTAATAAAGTACGCTGGCAGCTGCAGCGTGTTCTCCCGGGCCTCACTACGAAGCAGATCTCGGAGAAGGGCATGACGGGCCTGCAGGGTTTGATGACTCTGGTTCAGAAGCATCTCGTGGCTGAGGCGTACGCGTATGCGGTGCGAGCGATCCTTTACGGATCAACAGCTCTTTCTGCTGCCTATTTTATACTTGCCTGCTTCGTTGTGTGGAAGAGTATCAAGGAAAATAGAGAGAACGGAGGAGAGAAAAAGGGTTGAGATGGCCCGGTGCCTTGATAAAGGCTTGGCTCTCTATGAGGGACGACAGCTTCGATACGATCGAATTCGCGGCACAACCCCTAGTGGCGCATATAACATCGTCATCTTCACAGATACAGGCAATGTCCAAATCAGTGCAATATACAGATTGTCGATTGAACAGCATTTGCTTGGCTTACGAATTGGTGAGAACAAGGCAGTTGGGCCCTTGGAGAAAGCGTGTTAGTCGATTGGTCAAACAGTACCACTAGCCCCACTTTGACCGTGGCACCCCCAAAGGACATCGCACCCGTTGTCCCTCAACAACTCGCTCGTTTGTTCCTTAGAGCATCGATAGAGTCGACAAGCTTTAGCATTTATATGGATTCTTAATCTGAGGGATTGGACATATCTAAGGCGGGTTTTTGTTAACTGGTGAGTAGTGACCCATCCGCCTACTCCTAACAGACACTCGCGCCTCCTGCAATTTCAAAACTGTTCAGCCCCCCAGAATGGAGTCCAAGAACACAAGACTGCGTTCTCGTTTTCAACTGTTTATTTTCATATTGGCTTGGCGTCTCGGTTTGCTGTCACCACCGGCTATATCGACTTCGGCATTCCGCTCGCTTTGCCGTATGATTCGAGATAGGTGGTCACCAGGTAAGCTGTAATAGTCGTAGCTGCAGGGGTCTCTGGAGACCTCTAATTATCAAGGTACCGTGCTAATCATTAAGGCCCGGTCCCTGGAAGATTAGGACTCGGACTTATAAGTCTGGGATGCCTAAAAAGGCTGGTCAGACGCCGCAAGTTTGTATATATACCCCAAAGTGGATTAATCTAATTACATCCCTGCTACCTTGTCGCTTATTATATACCACGAAGGCAGACTGAAATTCCGGGATTTTCTTGCCGTTGCACAAGTACCACCCCAGTCTCCACTCGCGATCGATAATAGTAGATCGCTCCGCGCCACACAGCATTAGTATCGACTATCAGAATGGCAGGCGATCCTTAAGTAGGTACCAGTGTAACTCTGCTTTGTACCTATAGGATGGATCCAGAATATGCCGTGTCGTCCTGGACGACACCAGAACCGCAAGTGCGACTGCAACCGGGGACAGCAGAAGAGCAGCAACAACCAGCAAAAGTCCCCTGCAAATACCCGGGGTGCACCAAGTCCTTCATCCTGCATACTTCCACTCCTGCTCTTTCATAGACTCTTGAGCATATAAAGGAATGGGTGCAGCAGAAGGTAGTATCAGATACCATTATCTGGGAAATTGTTAGAAATTTCTATCTGCTGCCGAGTTTCCTGCAGAGTATATCTGGTGATATGCATCTTTTGTCTTCCAGTCACGCTATGTCCACGGGATACCTTGCATTTCTTACAAACGCTGGACCTTATTGTGGCGTGTGCTATCAGAGGGAATGTGAGGACTGCCACCCACTCTTCCTTCTTTCTCACAGGCTCCCAGGAAATGAGCTGACAGAAAATATTGGTATAGAGCCCTCCGGCCGTTATCGAGTGGGTACATCTTGCAGCGATATGTGCAACCCCTACTTGCGACAAATGAGTGCCCACCAGGGAAGGCGCAAGATCGAGCAGCCTTCAAATATAGCTGACGAGCGATGGATGATGGAGGATCAATTCAACCGGTTAGTCACCGCTAGGTGCCGCTGGAAACAGCCTAGCCTCTGACTGCAGCAACAAGAGCCCTTACAAAAGACGCGGGCGAGGGTACCGCCACCTGGAAGGCTTACCTGCTAGACCCGCGTGTGCACATGGTTAGGATGAACTACAACCTCGAGGAGTCATCCTTCTGCCAAACTACAACGCACCCTCGTCCTCGCCACAGCCCGACAACTATACTGACTCCGTGCTCGCCACCTCCACCGCCGCCATCAAAATGACCATCTACCACCTCCTACAGTTGCTGCCCGAGTAACCTCCAGGACTAAGGATGACACACGAAGCCCATTGCTTGCAATGCATGCTTCCAGTCTACCGTCGTGGCATGGTTACAGGTGATCAATGCCGTTCAATTTATGGTGAGACACCAGGGTTATGTCGAGCTACGCCTGAGTTTGGAGTCATGATGCTCGCGGACATCCCTGTCCTCGAGATGTGCAAGTGCTGCGAGGATTGTGAGGACTCAGGGCTCTCTCAAGGCGCTTGCCAGTGGGCGTCCGGCCCAGACGACCGGCGCACCCTCGTCTACGTTGCCCAGCTGCGCCGGATCCATGGGCGATCGACATACACAGTCGGGTGCGCCACGTGTCTGACGGCTGCGCAGAGGCGTATCTCGAACCCGCTGCAGGCGGCGGGGCTGTTCTACAGCGCCATCGTCCTGTGCTCATTTGCACATCGGGCGGCCCGTACGCACGCGCGGTGCCTGGCACCGGTTCGGCTGCGGTCGAATTGGTGAAACCTAAGGTTGGGGGGGAGGGGCAGGTATGTGACGCCTTGGAGCCGGTGGATCCGCAATGGGCCTGAGGCTGGGGAAGAGGCTTTCTCTGCTAGATTGCCCTCGTGCAGGTGTTCTGTGCCGTTGCTGGCAGCGTGGTATCGTGACCAGCTTGGGCCGGACTCGCCGTTCACGCAGCGGTTGCTGATGTTTGAGACGACATTTTAGTGATTCTAGCAACGCCTTTTCACGGTTATCTTCTTCTTCTGTTGCACACTTCCTGAACTAGGGATATGAAACTCGGGCTAGGTTATCTGTGTTTCTTTGTATGCTTCTTTGTTTCTTTTGAGGACATGAGATGCATAGGCGGATGGGGGAGGGTCGTTGCGAACATGGTACAAAAATGTTGCAAAAAGAAACAAAAACATACAACACCGGGTATTCGCTGGTCGTCACCGACCCAACTACTAATCCAGCCCTCAGCGGCTTGTCTATGGGAGAGCGGACGGGATCCCGAATTTTCCGCTGGGTATGGTCGTATGTGCTTGTTGTTGTTGCCGGAAAATTTATATACTGACTCAGAGCACTCAGTATAGCTACATGATCCCCCCTGAGTACCCCAATAGCTTCACATAGTATGGCTCCACCATAATCTTATATATAGGTGCTTGACTATTTAATCTCACCTTTCAGAACGCAACCTCTTTCTCCAGCCTTCTTATATAACTGCGAACGTATATGCTCTCTTTATACCCCGGGATCTGCCCCAAGCCGGTCCAGGTGCCATCAATAGTCTTATAGCCTTTTTGTCGTTCATCACGTTCGATATTGCGAAATATGAATTTCTTTGAGTAGCTGTCTCTCAAGTTCGATACATTGGAAGAAGTGACCTCGACCATCAGTATTTCATGGTGTATCTTCAGGCTCTACAAATTTATTTATAATCAGACATAGCACTGGCCCGATCCCCTTCATCCCGCAGTGTCGTTTCGTCCAGTGTTTCCTCATTACTTGGCTCCTCTTCCACTCTATATGTCAAAAGTCACGTTAAAATGCTCTTATCTGATCTCCCAGACAAGTCGCTACTGAGAAATTTAACTGAGTGCTCACAAAGCCTAGTCTGCCATTCCAAGGTTTAGTCACGCAAGGGGAATCCGTAGTCCGGTACAGGCTGCCAGAATTTCTGGCGGGAAGTCTATTGAAGGAGTGACACTTCAAGTGAAAGTCGGACCTAAGACAAAGTCCTTCAATAGAAATTTCCACCCGGCACACATACAAAGACTATAGTCAGCACCGCAGCACAAACCACCGCCACCAACATCGCCTGGATGAAGATGGTATCCTGGATGGTCCTCAGCACAGGCTCCTGTATCCAGACCTCCCGGTCGAATATCTTCCTCAGCAGATTCCTTTTCTGATACCTCACCACCCACGGCTGCTCCTCATAGCTATTACTGCTCCCAAAGCTCTCGAACGACCCCTGCGGAGCTCCCGACTTGCCCACCCCCGACCCCTCGCCAATCGCCTCCTCCTCATCCACAAACAACTCCCACGGCCGCAGATGCCGATGATGCAGCCCGTGCAGCACCACACACATCCCCTTCATCGCAGCAACCAGCGTACTCACGCCCAGTATGATCCCCACGCACGGTACCGCCCTGTACCCCCGGGGCGCGGAGGAGAGCGTGATCAGCACGTAGGCCAGCAGCGAGCCGGCGACAAGGAGCGCCCCCAGGCCGTTGGCGAACGTGACGCGCGCCGGGTTGCCGTTGCAGACGCTCCACCGCACGAAGTTGGGGTGCGCCTGCATCCGCAGGTCCGCCTCGACCGACCGCGCCACCTGCCGGAACGCCGTCGGGTGCGTCGTGTGGCTGAGCGCCGTGAGGAGCTGCCTGCGCTCGCGGGCCGAGAGGTTGAGCTGCCGGGGCGCGCCGTCCATCACGTAGGTCGCGATCACGCGGTCGATCTCCTCGCGGAAGGGCTGGATGGTGACTGTTTTCTCGAAGATCAGACCGCGGTTCTTTCACACACATACACACATGTTGCGGTGGTGGTTTCTTTTTGGACTTACAAGGTGCCTTGATCCCCGCCGCGGCAAACGCATCCTGCGCCTGGCCACGGTACACGGACGTGTTCGTCATGCTGGTGTACTCGCTCCCGCTGTCCCTCCCGTCCGGCGTCAAGGGCGGCGTGCAGAACGGGTTGCCGTCCGCGAACATGGGGTTCGGCTTCTCCATCGCCATGGCCGACGGGCTCATGTTCCAGCGCTTCTCAAAGTCCGTGCCCCGGAAGATGGCGGCCGCCGCGGCGGGGTCGCGCCTGAGGCCGTCGCGGTGCTCCTTCTGGAGCCAGGCGAAGGACTCCTCCTGCTGCTCCTTGGTCCACTCGGGCGCGAGGACCAGGTCCGACGTGGTGGCGGACTGGAAGCGGATGAGGTAGTCCCGGTACCAGAGGAGGAACTGGAGGTTCTCGGCGCTGTGTTCGATGTAGATGAGGTAGTTCATGAAGTCCCGTATTGTCAAGGGCTGATTTGTGTGTTAGTTATTTGTCTGTGTGCATATATATCCGGGGACAACGAGGGACTCACAGGACAAGTGCCGCCGCCGATGATTTTATCAAAACTCAGGGCATCCGGGATCCCGGCCGAGGCACTCGAACGACTTGACTTTAGTGACAGGTCTTGTGAAGTATAGCTATCGAGAGACTGCTGGCTGTCCCTGTCCGAGTTCCTACCTACGGGCTGGGCCGCAGGTCGACGGTATTCAAGACCAAGGAAACCCATTTGTACAGTAGAAGAGTATCCGACCGGTTCTTGTGTACCAGATATTGGGAATAGTCTTCAGGGAAATTGTGGTTGTTGGGTTGATATGTGAGAGACTTGCACGAAGGGAAGGTAGATCGGAAGGAGAATATCCAGGCACAATGGGAAAGTGAGGTTTGATCAACAAGAACAGACAGGGTTGTCTCACGATCTCAGTATTGCACTAGAAGAGAGAACCTCAAAACGATGAGGGGCACGCGGGTGGGCCATACTTGAAATAGTTGGATACCAGGAGGCAAAGCTGAGTCTCACCCGCCCACCTCGACGGTAAGCCATGGGGGGAGGGGTGCTAGTGCGAGGGGAGATCGCGGGGAGGGTGGATCAGTGAGACAAAAAGGAAGGGAGAAGTAGAAAATAGAACTTCGACGGGATGGAATGGTCCACGCAAAAAGTTTGCAATGAATCAGTCGGAGGGTGGGGAGGTCTTTACGAGAGAATGAGGCTGAGGACGGCTTGCTATATGGCTGGCTATTGTCAAACCTTGCACTATTGTTTTCGGAGGGCAGAGGTGGCGGTGGCTGCCATGAAGTCTCCGCGTTCACCGTGCTACGCTCGTGCTTGATAATGATGATGGATCCAAACAGTCCTCCGCGGAGTGTCAGTGTGGTGTGGAGCCTCCTAATACCACGGGAGGCAGACTTGAGAGGCTAGTCTAGCTCGGATACTCTTGAGCCCGAAACTGTTCCTTGGTCGAGATTAGCATTGCCTAGTGGACACAAGATGGAGAGTATGTACTTAAGTAAGCTTAACCTCGGTAGTCTCAGCAGTGGACTTTGTCCTCGTTGCTCAACTGGTACGTCAGTGTACTGGGAACCACTCGAGATGGCGATAGTCTCCTTCGAGGTGGATGTTGCTGCCCTCGGAGCTTGCCGCTGATGATTCGCTTATTCACAGATTGCCATCATTACGCCATGGCTTCCCACCTCTGCTCTTGCCGCCGGTGGAGAGCGGTGCGCATCATCATCAGTGCGGACCAGTGGTTCACATGGCCATCCCATGGTACCGGTCCTTTCCAAATACGTGCAAACCACCAGCATACATGGGTTGGTTGTCCTGACCCCGAATCTGACCCTGATTTTGACAGTCCCCGCGTCCGGCGTTGGACCCTTCAAGCGGGAATGATCGACCCAAGTTGACGTTCCTCACTTCACTTGGGTCAATGAGTCGCCTGTGTTTCAGGCATGGCACTTTCTCGCGCCGGGTGCGCGTTTTGGGAACCTTCTCTTCAGGACAATCTCTTTCTGTGTCTTTGTTGGAGATTGGACTCGAGTCCTTCAAGCCCGTGGCGTTCACGAGGTTTGTTATGGTGGTAGCACGAGGGCGTCAAAGGACGGCAGATGTCTCTCGTTTTTCGGAGGTCGTCGAAACAATAGAGCCGCAAATAGTTAGACATACCCGACACACTGGCTACCACCGTTCGGCGATGTAACTGACAACCCAAGGGCCAGGATCCTAGAGATTCCCCGATCGTTAACGCTAAGCCGGTGTCTACTTAGGGTGTTCCGACGAGGCTTAGTGTGGACAGGGGAAAAATAGAAGGAGGGTTCAGGCACTCGGCCAAGGGACTCTAAGGGCAGGTAGCGGTCGATGTCCGGGTGTTGCCAGAGATGGTGTAATCAACCACAGACGGAAAGTTCAGGTACAGCTGATGGATGCACTCAGAAAGCGGCCCCTCATGGCGTTTCCCTGTGGAAATGCAAGGGGGATTGTACGAACATGGTGATCATGATTATGATGCTGACGTTGCCCATCTCCGAAGCTTTTGCACTCCTGCACTCCTGCATGATCCATGGCCTTGGATCGTCGCGCACATGTTGTGGCGTGGCTTGTGCACGACATCGCGACTCAAGTCGCAGGGTCGACTAGCCCTCTGATCCTCCAACCTCCAGCTTTGACTGGCAGAACTGTTCTCTAGGGAGATGACCGAGACAGATATAGCTGGGTCCAGGCAATATCAGTCATCCGGATTCCAGTGCCCCCGAGGGAAATAGAGTTCAGGGCTGTTTGAGCCTACTGGGTGAGGATTGGTTGAACTGCGGAGATGTACGGGGTCAGCTCACCTCGCCAATCTACAATTAAGTAAGCACTTACATATAGCGAGCGCCATGATCACTCAGAAGTGGACCCGCTCAGGGGGGACTTGATCAGATCTAATCTGACAGTCTTGATTGACACCCTTGACATCATAAGCGTGGGCGCAATTCTTGGGCATGCTGGCACACTAATGCTGTCGACGATCGAGGCTCCAGGGCTCTTGAATCATATCAACCGGGAGACCCCTCGTGATCTTGTTTCCATGTGTGTGCCATCTAGCTTGTGGCTTTCCGAAGATGATCGGGATGTAAGGTACAAGGGATGGTGAGAGGAATAAAAGACCAGGGGCAAAAGACGAGGGGCAAAAGGACCACTCGTCGCAAGCCATATCCCGGATCCGAATCCTGCCTGGACCCTGATGCTATTGTCTAGCAGATTGACGTGCAACGTTGTTCCTTTCTGAGGCAGTTGACAGAAGACCGTGGCAGCGTGGTAGCTGTATGGTTCAAGGTTAACGGACCCGGATTTCGGGGTTTAATTGCGTCCCGGCACCGGAATGCTACCGCACATCGTGTATCCACCCGGCAGCAAGCTTCGGAGACGTCACCTCTTGATAACATGGACCTCATCTTGACAGGCCGATAGATACCACATCGAAGACGAAGCCTTTTACTCGGTGGATAATGGGTCTGGACTTGGTTGACTGAATATCGCGTGAATGTCGCGTGCGCTTTGGTCGTTTCCCCGGACTTGTGGTCAAAGTTCATCTGGTGCTCAGTGCTGGGCCAATTAATTGCCGAAAGGGTTCAAGGGTGAGGATGAGAGCTCTCAAGCAATAAGCAATACCATCTTCGTTTCTGAAAATGTTAATCACTTCACTGTTCTGCTTCGTGTCCATGGTGGCAGCTCTGAACGATGCCTTCGACATCCGGGAAGCTACCATCGACAGCATCCACAATGCCCTGTTCACCGGCCTCACAACATGCCGTGGGATAGTCTCATCCTACCTGGCACGCATCGAAGCCCTAAATCCAGCCATAAACGCCCTCACCACCCTCAATCCAGATGCCCTCTCCATAGCAGACAGCCTGGACTTCCAGATCTCCCAGGGCAACACCACAGGGCCCCTGTTCTGCATCCCCGTCCTCGTCAAAGACAACTTCGACGCCCTCCCCATGAACACAACCGGCGCCTGCCTCGCGCTAGCAGCCACCAAGCCCACGGCCGACGCGCCCACCGTCAAGGCCCTCAAAGATGCGGGCGCCATCATCCTCGGCAAGACAAACATGCACGAGCTCGCCCTCGAGGGCCTGACCGTGTCGTCCCTCGGCGGCCAGACGCTCAACCCCTACGACCCGACGCGTACGCCGGGGGGCAGCAGCGGCGGGTCGGGCGCCGCCGTGGCGGCCAACCTCGCCGTGCTCGCCACGGGGTTGGACACCATGAACAGCCTGCGCAGCCCCGCGGCCTCGAACTCGCTGTTCAGCCTCCGGCCCACGAGGGGCCTGGTCTCGCGCGCGGGTGTCATCCCGGTCTCGTATACGCAGGACGCGCTGGGCGCCATGGCAAGGACGGTGGGGGACCTGGCGGCTGCGCTGACGGTCATGGCTGGGGCTGGGTATGGTGCGGGGGATAACACGACGGCGTTGGTCCCGCCTGCTGTGGTGGGCACGGATTATGTGGCTGCGTTGCGTGGGGGTCCTGGGTTGGGTGGTCTGAGGCTGGGATTGGTGCATGGGTTTTTCGACTTTACGGGTGGCGAGGAGACGACGCCTGTGAACGAGGTCTTGGCTACTGTGGTGGAGAAGCTGCAGAGTGCAGGCGCGACGGTTCTGAACATCACGGAGGCGATATACAACACTACGGCCATCAGTGCCGCACTGGACGTGCAGGCGTACGAGTACCGGGAGGGGCTGGATGGGTACCTCGCCGGTCCAAACCTGACTGGTGATCGACCTGCAAGCTTCAGTGAGCTATATACGAGCGGGAAGTTTCTTGTTGTTCCCAGCCAGTACTCTTTCGTGAACAAGTCTTTCATCTCATCGACCTCCAACGCATCGTATTTCACAGCCCAGCGCGGCACCCAGAACTTGACCACCGCATTACACGCGACATTTTCGGCGAACAAGCTCGACGCGCTCATATATCCCGAGCAGAAAAACCTCGTCGTCAAGGTCGGTTCGTCCTCTCAGAGCGGCCGCAATGGCATCTTGGCCGCTGTGACGGGGAGCCCGGTGGTTGTTGTCCCGGCGGGCTTCTCAGAGCCGAGTGAAGATGCGCCGGTGGGCGTGCCGGTGGGCATGGAGATCTTGGGGTTGCCATGGAGTGAGGGAAAGCTGTTGAATATTGCGCAGGGGATAAGTGAGATGATGCCGGTGAGGAGGATGCCGAGCTTTGCCGACAGCACGGTGGAGGTCCCGGCTGGTGGGTATGAGGGCAGCTCCGTCCCGGGTGTGACGCCGTTGGCGAATGTGCCTCCGGAGTACCCAGTAGGAAAACTATACTCCTGATACATACAGGAACACTCTTCTCGTCACTCTTTATGTACCCTAGCGGCCGGTTGACAGAGACATCACTGCTCCCTGATGGGCCACGACGAGTCCCACGACAGGCGCAATCCGGGCTCAAACTATGTAAGTGATGGCCCTCCAAAGTCGCCCACGTGTATGCCACCACGACAGCTCCATGGTGGATGTAAAATACGTTAGTATACGCAGCCTCAGGTACACGTCACGAGGCGATATCTACATGAAGCTGCAAGTGCTTACTGTATGCAACCTGCACCGATACCACCCCCCCTCTCCCCGCACCAGATGTGCAGTTTTCAGCTTCAGCTCTCTGCCCAGTTTCCTTTTTGTTCTCTCTCTCTCTCTCTCTCTCTCTCCATGTCACGCCGTCACAGCGACATCCAACTTGTCGGATTGCACTACGACTTTGATATCCGTCTGAACTCTAGTAGCTTACCACTCAGTTGTTGTTATTCAGCCAAATCTCGGAATGGCCTCGGATAGAGAAATTCCGGGTGCTCCCGAATCGCTGGTCCCTGCTATCATGGATCTACAAGTCAGAGAGGAGCACGCCCAAAGGGGTGCCTTAGGGGATTGTCTCCGGGGAGAGGATACCCTTGATGGGGGCACCCAAAGTGATGCCATACCAGGAAAACTCATCCCAGAGGGGCGCCAACAAGATCAAACACCTGGACTAGACTATCAACGCCGAATTCACATTCAAATACCCACCCCTTGGCGCCGACGGAAACGAGAGCGATGGTGGCCGAGATGGCGTCCAGGACGGCGCTGGCGATGGAGACCAGGGGATTGTAACAAGCGCTATACATACGCACCTCTTTCACAAACCGATGAAATTAGGTGCCTGATTCTTGAAAGCGGCACCGGAGACGCCGACGACCCACTGGTATGCAGTCTGCATCACCACAGCTTGGATCAAGAGCCCGATTTCGAGGCTATCTCATACGCCTGGGGTAGCTCCGACAAGACACACACAATACTCTGCGACGGCCGGCGGATGGCTATCACAAAGAACCTCCACACCTGCTTGCTGCAGACGAGGCTCCCGGACAGAACGCGCAGACTATGGGCAGACTCTATCTGTATCAACCAAGACGATCCCAAGGAGAAAGGCCACCAAGTTGGTATGATGAGTCGCATTTACAGCGAGGCCAGGAGAGTCCTTATTTGCCTGGGTCCAGATGACCGTGGACATGCAAAGGACGCTGCTAGGCTTGTGTCCGAAGTGAGCCAATGGGTACAGAAGCAAGTGGACTTGACTGATGGCAAACGTAACTCATTCCCATACATCAAATCAGACGAATGGCCAATGTCAGATCAGAGATGGGTGACACTGTTCGCCATGGTTCGTTCACACTGGTTCGGACGAGGCTGGGTTATTCAAGAGGCAGGCCTCGCAAAAGATGCTCAGATTCTTTGGGGAGATGTGGAAATAGGTTGGGTTGATTTACTGCGAGTGCTTCGGTTGGCAGGAGCCAGGGGGGGACTTGCTATTCATGAAAAATTCCGCCGCTCTTTCACAATCCTGCATTTCACCGCGCTCACCACAAAGCATCCCGCAGAGTCCGATGTCCTGAACATTCTAAAGCCTATCAGCTTGCTCGAATTTCTCCTCAATGGAGAGGGGTTACAGTTTAAAGATAACAGGGATCGCATATATGCCTTCCTGGGTCTTTCAGAAGCAGCGCACCCTCGGCATGGCCTCGAAGTACACTACGACGAACCATACCTCCAGGTCTATTCTGAGTTCGCCAGCTGGTATATACACAGAACTAAATCCACAGAGATTTTGGACTTCGTCTACCATGACGAAGACACCTTGTTGGCAGGTGTTCCCTCGTGGGTGCCTCAGTGGCACATGCCCCTACGTGGCGCTGACTTAAACCATCCATCCGATGAGCCGATCCTATCGGTCTCCAAAGGACACGACTACGCAGCCCTGGCAGCAGTCCAGGGAAACGTCCTAAAGGTACAAGGCTTGCTCATTGACCGCATTGTTTCGATATCACAGGAGATAGATGGGGATGTAAGCATCGAGGAGATGACGGAGCTATGGGTGTGGTTCGAGCAGCACAGCATTGAATCTATCTACCGAGAAACTCATCCATTGATGGCTTTTATGCAAGCGATGCTATTAGGCGCTGATTCTATAACAGTCGAAGATCATACGAGAATGGCGAACAACGCAGAATATATCCTTCGCTTGCGAAGAGGGAAGCCTCTGCCGTCGCATCCGAGCCTCGACTTACTCAGGAGTATTTCGGAGGATCATCATGGCGACGCTACAGCAACTCACCAATGGATACAAACGGGTGTTAGGAACCGCAGGCTGTGTTTGACAGCCCGGGGATACTGCGGCGTAGTACCTGGTATTGCCCAGGAAGGAGATTTAAGCTGTATAGTATTCGGCACGAAGAGCCCATCCATAATTCGGCAGACCGGGTCCGACAGACACTACAAGGTACTTGGCCAGGGATTCTTTGTGAGCACAAGACAAGAGAAGGGGTGGCCGTTTCCTGATAGACTAGGGTCAGGGCGAGGAAGCCATGAAGACTGGCTCGACTGGAACTTGGAGGAGCAAGAATTCTTACTCTGCTGATATACAAACTGAAGATTCATTTTCGGGGGGGTTTACATATGTACGTAGCCGACGGTCAAGTAACAACCAGCACGTTAAACACCAGTGAGACTGCTATTGGAAAGAGGGTTACAGTAAGTAGATAGGGCCCCCCCTACAGATAGGTTGTCTGAAATACGTGTCCAACCGACCAACTACCGAGAGGAATGTCCTGTTTGGTGGACTAGCATGTCAAGAGGGCCCAGTTGAAACTAGGTCCTTATGAAAGTACACCCGTTTATACCCATCCTCTTCCCTTCGGCCAGTCTCGACGATTCCCATCTTCGCATACAGCGTGATGTTCTCGGTCATCTTCTGGTTGGTAAAAAGCACAAGCGTTGTCCTGCCCCTCTCTCGCGCAAATTCCTCGGCGAGGTTCATGAGTAGACGGCCGTGCCCGCGCCCCTGGGCCGATGGGCCAACAACGATATCGTTCACTTTGATGAGGCCGTTGCCTGTGTCTAAAAGGAGGGACGAGCCATCCGCATCGCCGTCCGTTTGGCTGCGTAGCATGAACACCTCTTGGGACTGGGAGGTGATGATGGCTTACTAGTCCTCCGCCGTTGGCGCTGGCATCTGGCCGCCCATGCGTGGGACATATTTGAAGTAGGCAGGTACGACCAGTTGCTTGATGGCATCTGCGTTTAAGGGTCCAGCTTGGTCAATCACGACATCTTGACGCTGTCCTATATCGCCGCTTCGTGGTGATACTTCGGGAAGGCCTGTCACAAGGGCACTCACCACCCTGCCGAATAAAGTGATTACCAAGATACTATGACCAGTTTGAGGATTGTCGGGTTTCGGTGTTTTTGGGGTTTGGAGTGGAAATGAGTCCAATCTAAAAGGACGGTCCCTAATATCCTATATGAGAGCAGGCAAGTAACACAGGAGTCATGAAGTACATCAATAACCTGAGTATCGAGGTACCTCTGACTCAGCAAGACTTGGGGTCCGTGCTTAGACATCCACATCCTCGAATGTCCATTTGCATGTGACATTAATGCACAACGACGTGGGATTGCCACGACCAACAACTGACTCCCTGTCGATCCTTACTGACTGCTGTTCCTCTCCATCGCATCGCCTGCAAATATGTCGATCCCTTAATTGTACCCGCATCTTTTACTCTTACTCTTTCCCAACCTTCAGATTATCCTACGACATCTCTGCCCTCTCCAAGATGCCGGTTCCCTTTCTCGGGCGCCTCAACATGTGAGTTCTGGCATTACACGTGAAACAGCCTGGGATTATACTGACTCTCTGTGCAAGAATCGAATATGTCGCTGTACTAGGTTCATTCCTTTTTGTCAGCCTCGAGGTCATCATTCGAGTCCTGACCTTTGCCTTGCGTATGTTGGCTTCCAGCCCCTGAGCGATTCTTTACCCCTGACCACGGGACAGCACCACCGATTATCGCCCTGTGCTACCGAGCTTCACGACGACTGTTCAACAAATGGAGATCCGCTGCTGATAAGAAAGCGGAGGAAAAGAGGAAGGGTATGTCTGGTATACTCCGGCTGATGGCACCAAGAGCCCAATTGGACTGACGGGTACTTGACCAGAGTTATCGACCTCGATAAGAAACGCAACCGACTTCGTCGAACTGTGCGAGCTATTCGGATACAGAGCTGAAGAACATGTTGTCCAGACCAAGGATGGATATCTCCTGGGGCTACACCGACTCGCATGGAAGCGAGGCGAGGAAGATACCAGGGTCAATTTCGGGCCCAACAGCGTGAAGAAACGAGTCGTCTACCTACACCATGGGCTTCTCATGAACAGCGAGGTGTGGGTTTGCCTCACCGATGCGCAGAGGGCGTTGCCGTTCGTCTTGGTAGATAAGGGCTTCGATGTTTGGGTACGTTTATCCAAATTTGTCCAGTCCGGGGATTGATTTGCTGACCATTGATAATCAGCTGGGGAACAATCGAGGAAACAAGTACTCCAAGAAGTCTGTCCATTCGGCTCCGAGCTCTATCGAGTTCTGGGACTTCTCCATCGACGAGTTTGCCTTCCATGACATTCCCAACAGTATAGAGTACATTTTGGAAAGCACGGAACAACCGTCCCTGTCCTACATCGGCTTCTCACAAGGCACTGCACAGGCCTTTGCTGCCTTGTCCATTCATCCGAAGTTGAACCAGCAAGTCAACGTATTCATCGCACTGGCGCCGGCCATGTCACCTCCTGGCCTGGCCAACGGCATCGCTGATGCCCTTATAAAAGCGTCGCCTCAGGTCTTGTTCCTCATGTTCGGCCGTCGGTCCATCCTGGCCTCCGCACCTCTGTGGGAGTCACTCATCTACCCGCCTCTGTACATCAAAATTATTGATATGGGCATATCGTTCTTGTTCAATTGGAAGGCCAAGAACCTGACGCCATCCCAGAAACTCGCCGCCTACCCTCATCTGTACTCATTCACTTCCACCAAATCTGTTGTCCACTGGTTCCAGATTATCCGCACCAAGTCTTTCCAGATGTACGATGACGATCCACCGTTGACCATTGGCGGCACAAACCCCCGCTTCACGAAGGTTGCCAAGTACCCAACACGCAATATCAAAACGCCCATCGTGCTCGTCTACGGAGGTAGCGACTCCCTGGTCGACATCAAGGCGATGCTGCGCGAGCTACCGCCCACCACCGTCGCCACCGAGATACCCCACTACGAGCACCTCGACTTCCTCTGGGCCAAGGACGTCGCGGCACAGGTGTTCCCGCACGTCTTTGACGCCTTGGACAGCTTTACCGACGCGGAGCACACCAAGGACGAGTACGACAGCTACCGCCGGGCCAGATACCACAGCCTGAACGCCAGTAACATGTTCTGGAGGAACGCGCACTCGCACACCAACAGCGACGTCAACGAGAGCGACGTCAGCAGCGCACTCAACAGTGCCACGGGCGAGAAGCTGCCACACCAGGCTCGCGAGAGTGCATTGCGCGGGGTCCAGTTCACCGACGACTCCTCGAACGGGGCAGAACTCAGCGAGCAGGGCACCGGGGGCCACGATGCTGCCCGGCCGAGGAAGAACTCTGGCCCGTTTGTGCCCAATGGCACCGAGGACAGACCGGGCAGCAGTGATAGCCTCGCGTCGTCCCCGACCCTGCGCCGGCGCTCCAGCGGTAGTCTCAGGAGCTCGTTGCGGTCTGGGAAGGGGATCAGTCTGGGAAAGGGCGTGGGCGGGGTGAGCACGGCGGACGTTACGGGCATCGGGGCGACGAGCCCCAAGCAGGGGAACGAGAATGAGGGTGGAGAGGCGAGGAGGAAGCTCCGAATGGTGTCGGGGTCTGGGCGGTAGTTTTAAAACTTTGCTTTTTATAGAATGATACATTTTCCTATGAAGTGGCTGTTGGGCCATACAAGATACCTCAGAATTTTCACTCAATCACTTAGACTTACACCAAAGGAACTATAGAGTGTGTAGTGCCTAGAAGGAGCGACTAGTTTGTTTGCCATATCCTTAAGGAAATAATCCCTATACTAGGTATACTGGAGATCGTTTCTCCTCATCATCAATTTTACTACCGAAAATGGGCTGGCCCCGTTCCACTACTTACTTCTTTTCAAGTGCCAGTATCTTATCCTCTCCCCTTTTAACTTCTATACTCCCCGCCGCTATCGTCCATCAGACGCAATTCCGAGGCTGTCCTGCGCTGTAACGGTGCTGTCACCTATAATTTTATTATTTCGACTGCCCAGGTGAGGACCGAATACTAGTACCAGCTTCGACAGTAGACCGCCGTCTCTATACCCACAGCTACTGCCAATGGAGTGGCCGGGGCTCGACAGGTCAGCCGAGGAAGGCCAAATCTAGAGTACATTCTCTACGGTTCAATCATCTTTGTCCACCCACCGTCCAACCTCTCCCCACTTCCTAAAGGTGGCACAGTTGCGGTCATCACACCACAGTAGATGCTTCGTCTGGGCGTCCCCACGTGGGTCCATCGGGCCAGTAATTTCTAGGCTATTCAGCCATCCCTTGTCCGTGGGCTTTTCGAAGTTTCCCCGTTTAGCCATGGAAAAATCAAGCCTGCTATATCTTCTGCCTTCGTATACGCGATTATACCACTGCCAGCCGTATGAGGTTCTGCAATCGGGGCAACGGTCGTCATGAGTGGCGTAGTCGACATCATCTGAGATGGTACTGGCGGTGTATGCAGTTGTCATCAGACAGAGTGGACAATGGTTTCCAGACTGGGCGATCGCGTCTCCCGATTTCAAAATAAGCGGTGTCTCGCTGTTGCAAGTCTTCAGATTTATGCGCCCAGTGACATGGCATTCTTTGCGCTTGAACGTCGGATGTAGCTTCATCTGCCACTTCTGACTGACATCATCCAGCGTTGCATGGGGGCAAAGGGGCAGGTCGTGCTCTCCCGTGTATGCGTAGATGTCTCGCAGGATCGCGGCCAACGACCAGGTTCTCTTCTTTTGGTCAGAAGGTTCGAAGCTGAAGACTTCCCAGGTTACGTCAACGTTGACCTTTACCCTAGCTCCATCCGATCTAGATAGCCTGTTGATTTTGACTTTGATGGGTTTTCCCCCATGGCTTTTGTCATCACACGTAAAGTTGGCTTCGCCTTGGCTCTCGTCTCCATCCTATGCAGTTCAAGATTAGCAAGCGCAAACAAAGAGTGCGTGCATCAGCGGTTTTGACACAGGCTTCCACGGGTACTCGAATGATACATAATAATAGAAAAACGAGGACAAATCCTGCGTACCTCTAGCCAAGACCAGTAGATGATGAGATGGTCACAGACGCGCATATAACCTTCCCTCCCAATGCAAATCCTCACATAGCCTGGGAGAGGTCTTTGCTGGCCGCTGAAATATACCGTTGGGTGATTTTCTTGGCACCCTGAGCACCAGAGAGGCTTCCGCAGCTTCGCACGAGTGTTCTCAAGCTCCTGCGGGTTCTCCTGAAGTTTCCGGCAGGGTGAACAGTACAGCTGGGACCGAATAACACTTCGCGCCCGCTCGTTCTGTTCTTGGACCGGTGGGAACATACCCCGGAAGTGCCGCGAGGTCTGCCTGAGCTGATAAATGCTCTCCGGTGGCAGGTGCTGGGTGATCAGCCAGGTGAGCTCGGGCAGAAGCCCGCACAGACGGCTTCTTGCGAGGTTGCGGTTATGGTTCATGGCCCATGGCTCCAGAGGCTGAGAATCATCATGGACGACGGGGCGGTTGACTCGAGGGCTTTGTGCATTAACCTGGTCGTCATAGACGGGGTCCTTGTCTGTAGAAGACGGCACTGCTTTATTTCGCCTCTTGGTCGCGACCACTGCAGAGGTTGCTTTTGACACCATGGTAATGCCAGCAGCAAGAACCCGGATAAGGTATGTGCTACATATCTTGACTCTTGACTTCATGTTTTCAACCTTTTAATATCGTGTAGAAGTCGGTAAGTGTTGCGGTTCCGTCCTGGCAGTGCTTTGGCCTAGGGTAAGGAGTGTTGGGGGGGGGGGGAGTGGCCTGTGGGAATGTGAAAAGGCAGGTAGTTGAAGAAGGACAAAACACTGAGAAGTACCTACGGGTAGCAGAAAGCGTCGTTTCTTACCTACTTATAACCTACTGCGAGGTTATGACAAAATGCTAAATAGGAGACTAAAAGACTAGGGGACTAAGAGACAGGAGACTAGGAGACTAGGAGACTAGGAGACCAGGAGACAAGGAGACAGGAGTCTAGGAGACTAGGAGACGAGGAAAACTGATGTAGTTGCGATCCGAGACGGTGATGGTCACCTGTACTCACTGAAAGCCCCCGGGAGCCGATAGTTGCTGCCGGCTTCTGCGATCAGACACTTTAGTATAACTCGCTCCCGCAAGATTCAGCGGCACCTGACCTGTTTGATAGAGGATGTAGCCGGTAGCCGAGATCAGACTCGCTGTTGATAGGGACACGTGACAAGGCACCTGGGGTTTCAGAGGTCAATTTCCGTTGGTAAAGTTATTTCCTGCCCATCGGTACGCTAGCTACTGACAATTAATATTTGCTACTTTGCCAAGCATATATAGATGATACATATAATATAGACCACACTTAAGAAGGAAGATGTCTCAACATGAGAAATAAAACCAATACTATATAGGCTTCGTTAGATCTTCAACAACTTATAGTAAATTACTTATATGATATGTTTGTAGCTGCCTACTAAGGGGGGAGGCATATCTTAAGGATGTATTTATTCCTGCAAAGTCGATAATGATCTTAACACTCTGACTATTATGTTTCATCATAGCTGTCTCAGAGAAGTGATGTTTCTTCGCAGGCTCAGCTAGTACCATTTATATAAGACGAACAGCCAAAGTATATATGCTGTTGACGATGACTTTGAAGCCTGGAGAGCAATGTCTTTATGGCTATGCACAATTCTAATTGGTACCTTCTTCTGGTCAACCCTGAAGCTAGCAGTATTATTATAATGTTCGAATCATATTGTATATGGTCTAAATACTGCTTTACCTTGCATAAGGGTCCTGCTTCTAGGTACGTACCATTTGACCTTAGGTATTGAATAATTGGGAGCCTCCAAAGCTACCTAGGTACTTTCAACAGCAAGTGAAGCACAGTGTCAGCAAAGGCAACTTCACATCTGATTCACTCCTACACCTCAATAGTCTTAACAAGTACTATTTAAAGTCAGCTTCGATTTGTGACTCTTCTAACTTTGCGACACTTACAACCCATCTCCTCAGACGGAAACCACCCAACCACACGTCAAAGCCTCTCGAAACAAACAAACAACGCAACTCTATCTACATAAACACGCACCTACCATCAAAAATCAAACATCATGAAGGTTCTCGGCGCCGTTCTCATTCTATTCGCCCTCGGCCTGGTCGGCCAGACCAGCGCTGTCAGTTACTGTTGCCGCCCTAACTGCGGTGTCTGTCGTAAGGAGGAGTGCGGAAATCGCGACGTCTGCACCAACTTCTTTGTGAGTCGTCCCCGCCCCTTTACTACAAAGTTTGGTGTGTTTTTGATGGAAACTAATTGAGATACCTATGCCTGCTTATAGTTCAACACCTGTTGCGCCGACGAGAAGCGCACCATCATGGTCGACAGCGAGAAGGAGTACTTCGAGGCGATCGCGGCTGGAGAGGTCAACTGGGAGGATTAGGCTGGATGCAGGAGGCAATGGTGGCATAGTGGCAATGGAGGCATAGTGGCAATGGAGGCATTGGGGGTTCCTGCGCTTGCCAATCCCAGCCCGTAACAAGATCATGGGCACTGCCTCTCATCTATGATGGGTCAACAAAACAAGAAGAAGCATGCTTTGGCGTGTAGATTGGGGGACATTCATGTGCTACCGTGGTACTCTGGGAAGCAGTCTACAGCTAGGCACGTTTCTCGGAAAGGAGCCAGACAGATACATACTAAGACCTGAACTGCTAGTCTAGAATACCTCCATCGTCAATTGAGTATCGTGGTAGCAGAACATGAAAGAGTCCTGGTAATAATAGGGCACGGGCTCATTGCATATGTATGTGCATGATCTCATGTGAGCTTTCACAGAACAAACCCGACAAGTGCATCGTTATGAATACTGCCTTCTCAGACCGTGCATTTTTTACCCATAGTTTACATTGTCTTGAAGGGAGAACCTAGAAAAGAAGAACGATGTACTTAAATCAAAGGTTTAAGAAAGATCTACGTAAATGGTAGTTCTTATAGATTAGGTAAGATATATGTTTAAATCAAGGTTACCTTAGCGATTGGTTCTGAAACTACGTGGCGCTGAGCTAATAATTTTCAGAGTTTCCATGTTTACACATGATTGGACAGGCAGACAGGGGACTGACTCTCTTGGTGGATTTCCAACCCCGGGACATGGCCCACATGGCAATGTTCAGGATCTTACTGTAGTTGGGGAGATACGAAGTAGGTAAACAGTTACTTACACATGTCACCCAGAAACCCTGGAAGAATGCGCGTAGCATGACCATCTTACAATATGACAACGAGGATTTATACTGCGACTATGTACTACATACCCTCGTCGAATTGGCCTATTTGAAAGAAAAAGGCTGTCCCGCTCAGCCCGCTGCACCCTCCTCTGGCTGGCTCCAATCGCTTCAATCAATCGTTCAGTTTCAATCTGTGTCAACTTGACCCATCAAACTCAACTCCTTTCGATCGTATTAAGTTCAATCGAGGCACCATGGTTGCAGGGAGGGCCAAGGCCGCGCGATTCAGGCCTATCCAAGCCCAGGGAGCGAAGCATTCCAGGCCAATCAGAAGAGGTTGCAATCAATCAGCCAGGGAGCTCTTACTTCGAGGCTAATACATAACTAGGTACCTACATAGCACAAGCCGAATTCCTCGGCCTAGCAGTGCGAGTCTTCGTTCTCTACACAATTACCCCTTCGGGTTTATCTTCATTCCTCCACCCCCTTTCCGTCCACTGCGGTGAGCGCATCCAGTGGAAGAAGGACCAATATTCAACATGGCCTCATATTATTCCCACCACCCAGCTACAACAGCCACCCTCCTGCTGGGTCTATTCTCCGCTATATGCGGCGCCGTGACAACCACAAACAGCGTGCAGTTCCTCTTCCCAACGAACGGGACGACCCTGCATTACAACGACTACGTACAGGTGCAATATATCTCCGAGTTCAGCGACCCGTGGCTGGTTGCCTTCTGCAGCTCGGCGGACGGCCACATCGACAAGAAGGGATCCCAGAGCGTCGGCGGCTACAACAACACCGCGACGGTCAAGCTCGGCTGGTCCGGCTCCGACACGCCGTGCTGGTTCGACCTCAAGCCCAACTCGACGGCCCCAGTCGGGTCCGGGGCAAACAGTGACCAGTGGTCCTACGATGTCTCCCAGCGCGCCGCGACGACCGTCGGCCTGGCTGCTACCTCGACGCCCACACCGGGGGCCATATCCATGGACACGGGCGCCGCGAACGCTACGAACGCTACCAGCACTCCCTACACGTCGACGAGCTCCTCGGACGGGTCCGGCAGCCTATCGACGGGCGCGCAGGCCGGGATAGGAGTAGGCGCCGCGGTAGCGGGCATATGCATCGGCGCTGCTGCGGTCTTCGTGTTCATGCGCTGGCGGCGGCGGCGCACGGCCAGGACGGCGGCGGCTGCTAGGGTTCAGGAGGACCAGTCTGGTAGAGAGGTGTATTTGGGAGATGATGAGGTGAAACATCCGGGAGGGTATCAGTATGTGCAGCAGGAAGCGTCGTCAGTGTCAGAAGTGGACGCTGGCTATCCTGCGGCGCAGGAGCTTGAAGGCGCCCCGGGGCTTTATGAACTGTCTGCATATACAGATTCAGATCGGAAGTAGTATGAAATGATAAGTAAAGGTTCGAGAGTAAGATATGCATTATGTCGTGGTTGCCATATTGGTCGCTGTTACATAACTTTGTAAATCAATTCGCAGTGACTGCTAATCAGCGAAGTTATCAGGGAACAGCTTAGCACTCTTCGCAAGTGTAGGATGGTTATATGCATGTCTTGCATTGCATCTCATGAAATTTAGGGAAAATGGAGTAGGAATCGTTACCATTCTGGGCTCTACTTTAGTTCAGAGCAATCTTTCAGTAGGTGGAGAAAGCAGCTCGAAGAGCTCTGATATATCATCAAGGTCCTCCAACCCTAGAACCAGCCTCTCAAGATTTCCCACTCGCTTTTCCTTGCATCACAGCAGAAGATGCCAATTTGCGATACTTGAGCTGGATACCCTCATCCGAAGAAGAATTGGGATCTCAAATCCGCGCGGCTGATCTATAATACACTCGAGCTTGACGCCATCACCGAAGTCGATAGTAACGCGTCCACCGCAGCTATAATGCGGTTGATTGAATCTGGTGCCGTGGAAGTAGGGCGTTTTGTGCACCAGGCCCCAAACCTCATCTCGATCCAAGCTATCACCAGCGGACTGCTCCAAGAGCACCTGCCGGTCCACTAGTTGTACAGCGCCGATATAAGCAGCGTTTATCTGCGCCCCAGTAGTTGCCAGAGGCCGTTCCAGGGGGGGGGACAACCCGTCATGTACAGATATCGGCCCGGAAAGGCCGACCTTACGGCTCACAATGTTGACCAAGCGCCCCTGCCTCGAACCTGTCAGGGTTTTGCCGTTGCAGCTTGCCGATGGCCTCAATCTGTCCGTGGCAGCCGCCCACACAGGCGTGCAGCTTGACGCGGATGTTGAAGACCTGCCACGTGTGGCCCAGGTCCTCGACCACGCGGCGGACGTCGTAGGGTGGCGACCGGTCGGCACACTCGCTGAACATGCTCAGAAGACCGCCGTAGCGCCGCTCAAAGACCTTCTTGATGCTGACGTACCCGTTCCGGGCGAGCAGGGCGCCAAAGAGCCCGTTGCGCGCGGCAAGAAGGGCGTGCTGAATACGCTTCATCATGCCCTCGTACGTCGCCGATATCAGCCCGTCTCGAAAGCGACCACAGCCGACGTCAGGAAGTCGAGCCCCAAGACCTTTCTGCATGGGGTTCCTCCTGCCATTGCTGGTGGACAAGAAACGTGCTGTAGCTACAGAGGCCGAGTGCAGTGGCCCCATGCTGTGATAGTCGTCCAGTTCCGTCGCCTGGATGAGTGAAGGCGCCCTTCAGGATAGCTGCTGCTAGGGGCCCAAGAGCCTTCGAAATGCCCATGCAAGCATTTGTCAGTCAAGTCCCGAAAGATTCGCAGGCTCAAGACGACCGAGTAGCTAACTGCTTGTTACTCACCTCATTGTACTCGATAACATTGCAGTAGCCAGGCAGCCTCAGTGCACTGCTGACCAGGGCACATTCCCGCCGGCAAGTCCACATGCTACCTCGTCTGGCATCAGGTGCTTGACACGCTTAGGGACCGGGCCTGAGATTTCCGAGGCCTTCAACCCGATCCTGGCACCTTTACAAAGTGTGGAGGTAGTACCGGCGTCTTCAACCAGGACCGGATCATTTTCCGTTGGTGAGTGCAGTTGGAGCAGGTCGTCATATTTGTGTACCCCCATACCTGGGTAAGGCTAGACTGCAAGAAGTTATGGGGAGACTTTGCATAGCAAGTAGCTCTTCTAAACCTCTTAAAGGATGTGGAAGTTGATAATCAAGAACAACAAGAACGGTAATCTTGATGAAGACTGGCTGGGACGTCTGAATTTTCAAGTACTTGGCATTCCGTCCAAGATATCTAGTCCATTGCCGAATAACCGCCGCATCGGCACCGATGTAGAGGCGAGGGTGCTCATACTTATAGTCGTGAATGTGCAGGTCAGCTGGTAGAGTAACGAGAATTGCCAAGTCCTATCGTAGATAACTCGGGTTCCAGATTTATTGGCCACGGAGAACACAACTAATGCACTTCGCTTACCTTGAAGTTACAAATCTAGCCTTAGCTGAACTCTAGATAACCCTATGTGAATCAAGCCTGGGAAGCAATAGTGCTTATGTGGCGGAGAATTCACAAGTATTTGGAAGACTGAGGTGTTTTCGAGGGCTGTTTATTGGCCGGGTGCTGGTTCTTGTCAATGGTGGTTTGGTCTCGCTGTGACGCTGAACAAGGCCTCCAGCAGACCAGGCCTACTTCGCTTATTATGATTCAGTTTCCGAGGGGGAAAACGGTCGTCTGAATGATGGCCTTGTCTTGTCGGTTGACGATGGTCAGTTACCGACCGCCTGCATGCTAACATCCCGCTATTCTGAGATGGGATGGGCTGCTGGAAATTCTATAACTAATACTGATTAGACCATACACTTGAGAAGTTTAAGGTGTTCCGAACTTGGTTTGCAGAGAAGGTTCGGCATACCAACATTCAGAGTGGATTTAATGTTAACTGCCGTCTTGGTCCATCCTGTGTGGGATCCAAATGCATCGAAGTCGACACTGCGCCCCCACCCCTTAAGGTCAGCTTGCATGCACAGTTGGGTAGCATGCGGTACCTACTAACCTAGCTCGTAAGTTTAGATGGGCAAGTCAGGATGTCGTGTCACCACACATCATTGCCCAAAGTGCAACGGCTGGTTCAACCTTGATTTCAACCTTGGAAACAGCCACGTTACCTGCATTGAGGCAGTGAGGCAAGCCACGCCTTAAAATTAAGCAGGACTCCCCAATGTCTTCTTCTGGTCTTCCCCTCACTTTTACTGACAAGCTGCTGGACCCTGTGTTGAAACCCGGTAGCTTTCACCTCATCGCCGGAATCTAGTGCTTCGTACTATTTCGGCTTTCACTTGATCTTCTCTTCATTCTGAACGTCTTCATCGATGGATCCGTTATCTGCTGTCGGTACGGCAGCGAGTCTTCTGCAGCTGGCAGACGCAGCGCTGAACCTGAGCCGAGAACTGTACTCGTTCTTTTCGGCTCTTCGCAACTCGAAACAAGACTACTCACGCCATCTCACGAGTTAGTGGCATGTACTACTTACATCAGTTGCACCTCGGAGACTGACCAGTCGTACTAGTTGCACGGGACGTCCTTGGTGCTGTTCAGGTTCTGAGGAACATCTGCGCAGATCCAGGCAACGCGATCATCAACGAACATTCTTCTAGGCTCCTGTCTGATTCCTTATCATCAATATCTGATGACCTTTCTTACCTTCTCAAGATCGTTGGGGGCAAAGATCTCGACAAAATTGCCTCGAAGTTGGCTTGGGTGTTGAAAAAAGACGACGTGAACCAGACTCTGCGGAGGCTTGAAATCCGGAAGACGTCCATGATTCTTCTACTGCAGTCAATTACACTGTGAGTGGCCTCCCATGTAAAACGGCAGCAATTGACCCCTTCACGTATATCCATTGACCAACATTAAAGCCAATCACACGGTGCCCTCCATCTTGACGAGGCTCGATTGTCGAAGGCTGTTTCCGGTTTGCAAGACAGTGTGAACCATCGTCTGGACAGTCTCCAGCAAACAAGCAACGATTTGCATACTATGCTCGCGGGCATATCCTCTGATGTTCCAGCCAAAGTGGATCGAGTAGCATCTCTCGTCGGTTCCCTGCTGGACAGAGTCGGTGCAATCAGCCTTGTCCCAGATAGGGTTATCGCCTCCCAGGAAGAGTTTTCGCTGATATCTCGTGACCACGTTGCTACCATTATGAGACAGGCGATTGGAGACACTCTACGGCCAGTCCTAGAAGCGAGTATGGGGAAGTCTGAGCAGCACAACGAGGCGATTCTAGCGCAACTTCAAGACATCCGGAGTTCAGCCGCTGCAGCCATTGGATCGCAGATGATGGTCTCGACTTCAGGATCAGAAACTATGGGACATCCTGTGACTTCAGCACCTGGACGCGAACATCGAGCTATCCCGCGGTTCAAAGATCATGGCGGATCACAAATCGACGAAGAACGTACTTCTTCGGGCCTGCTGGGCCACGTTACTTCTAAGGACGCCATTGCCCAAGTTCGACCGGAGTTGTTAGAGGTGTGGTCCTCCTGGGCTGAGTGGCCTGGACTTGGATCAATTCGCTTCGAGGTCAAGACGTTCATTCGCTCCGGTCGCTGGTTCTTCACGGTCGCCATCGATTTCTGGCCCTCTTGGAGCCTGCTCTTTCGCAAGCGGGCCATTTCGTTACTATATACCTCTCGCCCGAATAACCAGGGATATTACCACATCTGTCCTCTTGTGGCTGTCTACCCGATTATACCATATCACAATCCTGTATGGGATGCTATATGGAAGGACGACGTGCTGCAGATCCAGAAACTCTTCGATGCAGGCCTTGCAAGTCCTTTCGACGAAGACTCTCTTGGTGGAACCCTCATACAGGTAATGTGATTTCCATCGCTGGTTTTACCTTCGATATACTCTCTGTGATGGAGAAGGGACAAAAGTCTAAAGAGTACTTCCCAAGGAGTCTGGGAAACTGGAGGCACGCACACCTGAGGCCTTGAGACCCAACACATTTCTAACACAAACGCTCTCAATAGTTTGCGGCTTCTCACAGAGCCTATGATGCATTCCAATTTCTTCTCGAGGCCGGTTCTGATCCAGCTAGAAGCGATAAGTAAGGATGTCCCCAAGCACTCAAGTTATTACACGTGAACTTATTTTCTGTAGGTATGGTTACAATGCCTTGATAAGTCTGATTTCGGAGAGCCTAGAACCCCTATCAACGTTGGGTAGAAAGGACTGGCCCAACCGCCACTTCTCCTGGCCGCGCTTTGTTGCCTGTACGGAAAAGCTCTTGGCTGCTGGGGTTGAGGTGGACGAGTCGCAAGGAATGTGCATGGTCATTGCCATGGACCGCTTTACTTGGTTGACTTATGATTATCCTGCATTTGACGCCTTTTCACTCGTTGAGGATGTCTTGATCTTTGCAGAACCATGCTCATCGACCGTAGGCATGGGACTTAGTGATCTCAGCGACTTCTTAAAAAGGAACGGGATAGATCTGCTTGATATGTGTTCGAGATCTATATCTATGTATGTCCTTTATGTCCCACGCGTTTGGCCTTTAATAATAGCACTCGGCCTGGACCCGAATTCACGAAGCATATTCGGTACCGGAGACATGGAAACGCCGATAATGACAGCGCTCGACTCATTGCTGATGCATAAAGACAACACTCGGATAGCTCAAATCATCATCGACAGTCTAGCCCTGCTCATCGGCAGGGGCGCTGATGTCTATGATGTCCATTGGGCTGACGAGCGCTGGCATGACGAAGTCGAAGACGGTATAATGACCCCCACGGCGTTCGTAAGGGCCACAGACGGCTTATTGCCTTTGTGGGAAACGGCGCTTCGACGAGCAGGGTTGAACCCACTGGAAGTCCTCACAGAAGACGCGAGGCGGCGGCGCGAGTTCTTGAGAACTCATGGAGCGACAATGAATTCAGTAGACGTGGATTTGGGACAGGAGTCTTCTGAATTGAGGCTCAGGCGGCCACACACTTCAGGGGCTAGTGATACCTAAGTATATACCTAAGTAAGTATATATGAAGTTGGGCTTGGTTTCAGGAGTTATACCTCACATCTCTACTATATGGCGGCTAATAACACCGACATACAGCTTGTAACATACCCGCAGGTCATAGCCAGTGAAGGACCTGCTAAGGCCCCAGCATGATTGATATCTTGGTGGAATTGTTTTGTGTTGTATAAGAACTGGGCTGGCTTGGTGTCGGAAGGTCCTCTTGATACTTAATACATAGCCAGTCTATGTATCGCTCCTGGTAGCTTTTCCGGATCCTGTCATAACTATTTTGAATTCTTTTGTTCCTATGGTAGATTCCAATTCAACATCCGGGCCATATGGTGTATTTATGGAGACCCCTTCTGCGGAGAGCAAATCGGGTACTTCCCATTACGTGACGCCGGGGAGCTCTGGCCACACCCACTTGTCTTAGACCCAGAAAAAGCTCCCACACGCTTCCACTTGAGCCGCATTCCATGTTCACATCACGACGATCGTTGCGACAAAGTTTCCGCAGACACCTACCGCCCGCAGCCTCGCGCACACACCAAAGCCATTGGCTCAATCCCCCAATCATCCAGCCGTCATGCCCAGCTCCTGCAAAGAAATAAGTGCGCATATGCCCCCCCCCCCTTCCCCGTCCCCTACAAACCGCCCGCACGGCCACCCAGCTAACACCAGCCCGCCCCCTCCCCCCAGGAGCCGCCCTGGCGCAGTGCCTCCAGGAGTCCGAATGCGTGCTGGTGCAGCGGCACACGGCCGCCGAGTGCCTCCGGTCCCCGCTGTCCGAGACGCTGCCGACGAGGTGCCAGCAGCTGAAGAAGGGGTTCGGCGAGTGCCGGCGCGGCATGATCGACATGCGCAAGCGGTTCCGCGGCAACCAGCCGGCGGCGTTCAAGAACCTGCAGGAGAGCGAGGCCTCGGGCGAGGGGTACCAGCTGTACGCGGGCAAGAGCGCCTTCTCCGGGGGCCGGGGCGAGACGAGCGGCACGGGCGAGGCGCCGAGGGACTGGAGGGAGGTGGAGAACGAGAAGTACCGGAAGGACCTGGAGTCGAAGAAGCCATGATCGGTGGGGGGGTGAGGAGGAGGGGGAATAACCGAGGGTGATGTTTCTGGGGCGATACATGTCTTGGGACGTACTACTGCATGGGATGGCGTTTGGAGTTCTAGAAGAGTAAAAACAAGGGGCCTGGTTTCTGGCTGTGCGCATAAATCTCCGCTCGCTGCGAGAAGGACACATCGACATGACTCTGGGCCATACGGCATTGACACGCCACGGGGAGATACAATGGGATCTGTGGACGGGCCTGGGGTTTCGTTAAGGAGAGTATCGTGCCCCTTCCCTGGGAACGTCACAAAGGATCAGAGGACTGCTCAGACCCGAAAGATACCTATGCAGCCTCGAAATGCGACTTGTCACGAGCCCCGTTATACTCTTGCATATGTAGGTTGCCATGTATGTGGTCTGGTCCAACATGGGCATAGCATATGAACCCTTCGTCCATCCAGGATATCCCCGACTTGGACAGTCTCTGCAGCACCCCAACTACCACATAGGTGGCAAGTGACGGCCAAAACGTTCAGAAGGCTACCTAAGTATGTGCTAGACCCGTACGTTTCTTCGATACCATTCAATGGATGAGACTTGAGACCGAAAGCAATGTGTTTACCCCATTGACCGTGGAATCAGGCTACATTTTGGTCTCGAGAGTCTCCCAAAAGTCCTTGCCAGAGATCTTATCGGAATTCGGGAATGATCTGTCAAGTGCCCAGAAAATCAATATGCCACATTGAGATTGAACATGGTATGCCGCCCCAAATTTGGGACTTAAGGAGTGAGACAAGGTCTGCATTGGATGCGTTCTATACAGACAGACCCCCTGTAAGCCTTCAGGCCGTTCAGGGCGGCAGGATCTACTGGGTCTACTGGGTCTACTGGGTTTACTGGTCTACTGGGAAGACACTAGCAGAACTAGTGGGCTGGTGGTGTCTCGGCAAATAAACGGTAGTGGGTTCCAGGGTCTACACCAAGTCTCACATCTGAACCACACCGCGTGCTCACTTGCCATTCCCGACATTTATCAAGCCAGCCTAAGTAAGCCTTTCCTCTTACTGCTCAGCCCCCAAATTTGACGGATTGTACCGTCTGGCGTCTGGGGGGCCAATCTCTCATGATAATGCAGGAGTTCCAAGGTTGTTATTAATGTTGTACTGGCAGGGCTTTCGTTGGTGGTGGGCTTACTGCACGCACATCCTACTTCCGTGCGTATCCGTCCAACGGCTGATTACTACGACATTTCTCAACCCGCAACCTTTTGCCTTCCCGACATCGAAGCAAAGTTACACCCTCCTTTATACTCTGCCGCTCCAACTCTTGACAACCTTGGAAGTAACCCGACTCTCTGTTTTCTGAGTAAACTGCCATTCATGTACATACACCTCGCTAGAATCAACCTGGGAACCCACGTACATACCTCTCTAGTAAACACACCACCAGCACAGACTCCACCCACATGACGACGTAATCGCGTCAACCCGACAAACACCACCAACACAACACCATCACCCCGTCCATCACCCTCCTCCTCCCTCCCTTCCCCCGTCGTCGCCCGCCCAACCCACAATGCACGACCTGACCCCACGGCTCCCACGCGTCCTCCTCGCCGTCCTCACCATCGTGTCCGTCACCCTCTTCCTCAGCTACACCCGCATCAGCTCCACGACCTACTCCCTCCTCTGGCCCGAGCCCGAGCCCTTCCGCTTCCCCAACGCCACCGAGCTCCGCTCCCTCTTCGACGCCATCGACCCCATGTCCTACGGCACCGCCGCCCGCCCCGCCATGAAGGCCATGCCCGCCGCCCTCGTCGCCGACCTGCCGCCGCGGCACGTCCCCGGCCGCGCCGGCGGCCCCGCCCGCCGGCTCGTCATCGTCGGCGACGTGCACGGCCAGCGGGCCGCGCTGGACGCGCTCCTCGACAAGGTCGGCTTCGGCGGCGACGCGGCCGGCGACCACCTCGTGCTCGCCGGCGACTTGACCAACAAGGGCCCGGACTCGGCCGGCGTGCTGGCCCTCGCCATGGAGCTGGGCGCGCACGCCGTGCGCGGGAACCACGACGACAGGGTGCTGCTCGCGCGCGCCGCGCTGGACAGGGACGTCGAGGACCGGGCCCGGGCGCAGCAGGCCGGCGCGGTGGACCTCGAGACCAAGGTGTACGAGAAGGGGCAACAGGAGGAGGGGAAGGAGGGTGGTGGTGAGCGGGGGGACCACGACGAGGATGACCCCAAGGCCGCCAGGGAGGAGTACCTCGCGCGCGAGGCGGCGCTCCTGCTCGAGCGGGACGACAGGAAGGAGGTCGCCACCGCGCGGACCCTGTCCCCCGAGCAGGTCGAGTGGCTCGCCGGGCTGCCCGTCATCCTCAACGTGGGGCGCATCCCCCGGGCCCCCTCCCCGCCCGGCCCCGGCCCCAAGCCCAGCCAGGACGACATCACCACAACCAAGGAGGCCACCGAATCCACCGAGGACCCCTCGCCCGAGGCCCCCGCCCCCGCGGCGTTTGAGAACCTGGTCGTGGTGCACGCCGGGCTGGTGCCGGGGGTGGCCCTCCCGGACCAGGACCCGTGGGCGGCCATGACGATGCGCACGCTCGTGTACCCCGTCGACGACGAGAGGCGGTCCGCGGTCCGCAAGTACCTCGAGGGCCAGGCGTCGCGGCGCCACCGGGGCAAGGTGGCGGCCGCGCAGTCCATCGGGGACAAGATGGTCGACGAGTACCTGGGGCGGGTGCTGGAGGCGCAGGGGCTGCGGGACACCACCCGCGAGGGTGGGGGCGGGGGCGCCGGCTACAGGGAGGGGGACGTCGCGCTGCCGACGGACGGGCGGGACGGGGTCGCCTGGTGGGCCGAGTGGAACCGGTACCAGGAGCGGCTCGCCGGCGGGGGGGAGGAGGGGGGCCCGCGGGACGACGGCCGCGGGCTGAAGGGCACGACGGTCGTGTACGGGCACGACGCCAAGGGCGGGCTCACGGTGCCCGACTCGTACGGCAACGGCAGGGGCTACACGTACGGGCTGGACTCGGGGTGCGTGTACGGCGGGAAGCTGTCCGCGCTGGTCATCGAGGCGCGGCCCGAGGGCATCGTGCACGGTATCGTGCAGGTTGGGTGCGACAAGGCTGTTGAGCCCGAGGACAAGTAGTGAGAGATGGGCTGGGATGGACAGGCCGGTTTTGCATAACTAGGGGCGGCGCAGCACGATATGGCATGCATATCTTACGACTGGCAAGGCGTTTTAGGAGTTTGTTTCCGCCACGGACGGAGTTGACACTTATGAAGTTCAATATTGGATAAAACAAGACGGATACCGGGCAGGCTGGCAGGCTGGAACACACAGCTACGATAGGATTTCTGCACTTGCAAACCACGAGAATCCCAGGCACAGGCCTTGCGGCTTGCACACGGTCGAAGTTATCAATCAGAAGATAGAATAATGTCACACGGAAGACTGATCGGCTTTGGTTCAATTTTACTTTCATTCCATTTTGATCCGGGAAGATTTTATTTACCCTTCCCCCAGACATCTAATGAGCGCCAGCTATGTACGGTAGGTATCATTCTTTCTTTCTTTCCATTTTCTCATGTCATGTCAATCCAATGCATGCATGCAATTTATTCCATCCACGCCTCATCATCGCTTTCATTAATGCATTTTCAAGGCATTTATGCGAGCTTGCTCTTGAGGATGTCCTTGAGGGTGACGGCGTCGGCGGCGAACTTGCTGATACCCTCGCGCAGCTTCTCGACGGCCATCTGGTCCTCGTTGAAGTCGAAGCGGAAGAGAGGCTCGTCGTTGATGTAAGACTTCTTCTCGAGGCTCAGGGATGAGGCGGAGGAGGAGTCGAGCTTCTGGGGGACGGCGTCGTTGGAGTTCATGAGGTCCTCGAGCAGGTTGGGCTATCACACGCATACAGTCAGCAAAGAGTTCCTCTATGGCTCATTTGTTTTCTTCCTCTTCTTGGGACAGGAGGTACTCACGGAGATGGTCAGGTAGTCACAGCCGGCAAGCTCGGTGATCTCACCGACGGAGCGGAAGGAGGCACCCATGACGATGGTCTTGTAGCCGAACTTCTTGTAGTAGTTGAAGATGTTCTTGACGGACTCGACACCGGGGTCCTCCTCCTTGGTGTAGTCCTTCTTGGTGTGGGCCTTGTACCAGTCGAGGATACGGCCGACGAAGGGAGAGATCAGGAAAGCACCGGCCTCGGCGGCGGCGATGGCCTGGGACTGGCTGAACATGAGGGTCAGGTTGGTGTTGATGCCGTGGTCGCGCTGCAGGATCTCGGCGGCCTTGATACCCTCCCATGTGGAGGCGATCTTGATCAGAATACGCTCCTTGGGGATACCCTCTGCCTTGTAGAGCTGTTTTGAGTGGAAGTTTTGTCAGCAAACTCTTGTTCCATTTTTCGCGTTTTTACTAGGGACCTCAACCACTCTTCTCATATCCCGTAATTGGGTGTACCAGAGACAAGGAGGCCAAGGCAGTGGGAATAAAATCTTACCTCGATGAGGTGCAGGGCCTTCTCGACGGACAGCTTGGTGTCGAAAGAGAAACGGGCGTCGACCTCAGTAGAGACCTTGCCGGGGACGATCTTGAGGATCTCCTTGCCGAACTCGACCAGGAGACGGTCGAGGGCGCAGTCGACCTGGGTGTCGACGTCACCGCCGTGCTTCTTGGCGTAGTCGATGGCAACGTCCATCAGCTTGGCGTACTCGGCCTTCTTGGACGCGGCCAGGATGAGGGAGGGGTTGGTGGTGGCATCCTGGGGCTGGTACTTGGCGATGGAGGCGAAGTCGCCAGAGTCGGAGACGACGACGGTGCCGGTGGCCTTGAGCTGGGCGAGGGAGTTAGACATGGTGGATGGTGATGGTGTTGTTGTTCTTTGGAGTTGTTTGTTTTTAGTATGTTGTTGTTTGGTAGAGGTTGTTTGTTTTGTGTTTGGGTATCAAAGGTTCGTGAAAAGAAGTAGTAGGTAAGTTGATAGAAATGGCTAGTGGCCGCGACTATGCGAACAGCTGGAAGATGCGAGAGGTATTTATTTGATGGCGGGGTCCCTTTTTCCTCTGCTCTCCCAGCCAAGCCCGGCATGGCCTCATCACAATGGCCACTTCTTTTGCAAGTCAGTTTTACGGGGCTATGACGATGTCGCCCCCCACCTTGCGCACTCTAAGCTTACGGCATTTACGGTAGCTCAGTCTCATTTTGATTTTGATAAGGCAGGCCAAGGGTTGGTTGTCTTTCACTCTATATTTTCACCAACTCTGCTGACTCTTCGTGACCACGCAAGAAAAAAAAACCCAAACCAACCCAGTAGGCTAGGCATTGGTCATCCATCCTTATTGGCCTTATTTCAAGGCTCATATTGCTGCTTCGTACCTGACAGTTTCACCAGTCTGACTGCTGGCACTGATCAACCCCCGAAATGAGGGGTCCCGTCCAACCCCACCATTGACCACCACTCATCATTCAGTGGAAGTGGAAATAGGTACCTATCCGTACCACCCGGATTTGCAGCTGTATGAGGTAGCCTGTATGTAGCAGCTGTAGGGCATTCTACCAGCAGTAAACCCCCCAAAAAACAAAACAAAACAAACCTCCACATGTACCTTGGTACCCTCACGTACCCATTCACACATATAAAAATAAAAAGGGGGAAGGGATACCCCAGTGGAGGGGATATCGGGCAACTGTTGAGCGCTTTCTCAAGGCTAAGGCCAACTTTCCCGTCATGGTCATGCAACTTGGAATATTCTTCGGTTCTAGCTCCGAAGAAACACCATCCCAGGGCCCCCCTCTCCCCCTGCTTTGTCAGGCACTTCAGGGCGGCAATTCTAACGCTTACGTCCGCCTTCTATGCACCGTGCACCCAACTTCGACACCAACGGCACCTCCGGAACAGGAGCGGGCTCGGCCCCACGCTCACCGAAACCGCGACACATCGAGCCGGTTTCGAGCCCGACCGACGGAGACACTCACCCTACAGTCCTATGTCTGGATTGATTGGATGGGGTGGCCAGAATCCGGGCCACGTGGGCATATCCATCCTGCCGTATGCATGCGTTGACCAGTATGTAATTGATGCTTGATGCTGATGCTGATGCTATGTACTTAGTACTCGCCACTGCTTGTTCTCAAGTATATGCTTATGAATGAATGAATGTTTTTTGATTCCTATTCCTACAGCCCACTATCAAACGGACCTCGCCCCCCCGCAAGCCTTTTCTTCACCTCCCGAGTTTTGTGAGTCAAAGTCATCCAATAGGAAATGTCGATATGAACGCAGTAGTAGTCCATGCAATGCAGTGCGATGCAACGGCGAGGAATAAGGTAGGGCGTCAGAGAACCTGCTTAGTCCTCAGTCAGGTCGCCGTACTCCCACATTCCCAGGCGGTCATCCTTTGCCGTTTGCTCCGCCTTCTTGTACTCCTTGAGTGTGTCCGCAAACACGGGGCTCCTCTCCCAAGCCTTCAGCTTCTTCGGGACCATGGCCAGGCCGCTGAGCAGGACCTCACGGTTCAGCGACTCGTGCGGCTTGGGCGACCCGCTGGACTCGTAGATGGTGATGTAGCTCAGGCCCTCCTTCTGGTCGACGTAGTCGAAAGACGCGATCATCGTCTTGCCCTCCGTCACCTCGCCGATGAAGTTGATCGTCTCGTTGAGGTACTCTGGTGCCACGGGTAGCTGGATGAGAGACAGCGATGCATCCACGGCCTGTGCCTTGAGCTTCTGGGTGTTGAACTCGGGCTGGTGCAGGGAACGCAGCTTTGACCAGGGGATCTTCTCCGTGTTTCCGTAGTCAATGTACACGACCTCAGCAACCTTGGCGGTACGGTCGTTGGAGCGGATACGAGCACGGTACCATTGGCCGTCGGCCGAGAACTTGGCCGCCACGACATCTCCGGCCTTGGGCGAGTCCTTGATGGCAACGTTGTTCTTGGGGTCGAGGTGGAACTTCCTGAAGGCCGACATCAGCTGCTCCAGTGCTGCGGTGCCCTTGCCAACCTCCTGGATCTTGATCTTGCCGTTCTGGTCGATGTCGGTGATGACAATGTCCCGGTACTCGCGCTTGATGTTGACTGGAGCGTCGGCAGTAACAGTCTCGGCTGCCGCAGCCTCCTCTTCCTGCTCTTGCTCCTGCGACGGGTCCCAGTCGTGCCACATGCCCTTCTTGGCCTCCTTGGCTTTCCTCTCCGCTGTGTTCAGTTCTGCCGCGTTGCCAGTCTTCTCTGCAGAGTATTGGTGCACCGAGGCGAGGCCTTCCTCCACGAGGATCTTCGCAAAGCTCTCTCGGCCGACGTACAAGTCACCGATGAAGCCTCCGATCTTGTCGTTATCGTGGATATCGACCTCGACGTCCCGCTGGTTGCACCTCCTGTTTGCCAGCTCGAGGGCCTCGTTGCCGAATGGCTCGCCCTTCTCCTCAGGCGAGCGACCAGCACGCGGGGCACGGATACCACCCAGAACCAGGGTAAGCTTGATGCCCTCGCGGGGAATCAGCACCGTGAAACGGGATCCCGACTTGCAGAAGTCCACAACAGCGGGGATCTTCTTTTGCCGTTGCAGAGATCCCAGGTTCAGCTTGGCCCGCTGCAGGTTCTCGGAAGCGTCGACGAGAGTCTTGGTCTTGGGAGCCTTTCCGGTCCACATGCCCTTCTTCTCCTCCTTGGCAGTCTCCTGGGCGGCGAGAAGCTCATCGTAGTTGGGTGCTCGGTCGGTGTCATCTTTGCGGTGTCGTATGACCGAAGCCCAGCCATCTTGTACCAACAACAGACCGACGTTCTTGCCGTTTTGAGTGACGGTTGCAACCTCACGGGCCTCGAAGCCATCAGCAGCCGGCTTGGATCCATCAACTGTCACCTTCACGTGTTTGCCGATAAGCTTCTTTCGCAGGAATTCTTTCGCTTCGTCTCTGAAAGGAGCCTCCGTTGACTCGTTTGTTCGAGGACCACGGACGCTGCTGAGGTTGAGACGCTTCTCCTCACCCGTCTTGCTCCTCACGATGATGGTATCGGCGCTAATTATCTTCGTAACGGTCACTTCCGACTCCTTTCCAGCAGCCTTGGCAACGTGATTCTTGTGCAGTTTTAGGTTCGCTGCCTGGGCCTTCTTTTCGGCAGCACGCAGGGCCGGCATCTTGTCTCCTAGCAAGGTCGAGTGGAAGTCGTTACACCGAGCCAGGCCCTCTTGCAAGAGGAACTCAGCGATGTTGCCGTTGGGGTGCAGGACGGTTGCCACCAGCTGGCCCTGGGGGCTTGCGCCGGCGATCTGGACCTTGACGGACCGTTGAAGCAGCCTTCGCTCTACGAAAGCCTTGGCCTCGTCTCCGTATTCCTCGGATGGCTGCGACTGACCCGTGGACACAATTGTCCTTGCTGTAGCGGGAGTGCGAATGCCTGCAACGAGCGTCATGACCTGCAGGTGCTTCTGGTCAGAGAGCAGGAGACGGACCAGGAGGCGATCACCGCTGAAAACGCGCTCGACGACACCATCCACGGTCTTCCCTTTCCACTCTTCCAGCCACTGTGGGTGGCCAAGGTCATTCTGGACCTCGATGATACCACCGGTGCCTGACCAAAGGCCTTGGCTCTCGCTCTTGGCGTTGGTCTCAAGTTCACGGAGCTGTTCCAGACGCTGGAGGATCTCCTCGTCATCCTCCTTCTTCCCTGCATCCTCACGGACTTTGACCCATCCGTTCTTGATCAGCTCGTCGGGGAACTCGGTGCCATCCTGGAGTTTTGCGGTTCCGTATTCGCGACCAGAGTTTGGTACCGTGTACGAGACCTTGAACTGGATGGGCTTGCCGACGGTGAGGTTCCTCAGGAATTCTCGGGATTGGAAAGCAAACGCCTCGTCTCCTTCCTTGTTCAGTCGCGGAGCGCTGACATAGGCGAGTGACAGAACGCGCTCGGCTGAAGGGTTCTGAGGGTTGCCCAGCACCAGTGTATCACCGCTCAGAACGGATTTGACGGTGGCGTAAAGAGGCTTGGACATGATGACAAGGACAGTGGTGTGCTGAAGCAAGAATACTGAGAAAGAGTGAAATTAGGAACCTGCGGGCTGGTTAGCATTCTGCATTGTTATAGGCCAAGAATCTTGAGACATGATGAGAGGTGTTTGAGTCGTAGAGTTCGGAAGAGAGTAACGAAGCCCAAGTCTGGAACCATTTGCACCGTCTGGGAGTGGGAGGTGAATGGGTAGCTTTATGGAGCTTGCTTTCTGAGTGACAAGGAGATGGGAAGGGGTGGGGTGACCACACGGTTCAAGCCAGTAAGTGGATGCCAATATATACATATATAAGTGGTGTAGGGAAACCTCTGTACCAAGCGCTCTCATACTAGCAGATATCAATCTTGCAGGGTGAATTGACTTTCCAGGGCTATTTGGAGGGAGTAGTAGTAGGTCTCATCCACCGATGACAACAACCTGGTTGTGTCGTGGCCTTGGAGCTTGTGTTTGGAAGTAGCTTATGACTTCTCCTTAATTCTGGAATATTGAGGCATTCCCGATCTAATGCGTCGAGCTAATGCAATAGACCATGGCCCCCAAGGAATAAACCTGGAGCTTGTCGTTTTTGGAAAAGGAAGCAGGCAGTGGATGTGATGGGGGTTGAGTGGTGATGGTTGTGCTGACAGAGGGGGCAATTGGGAAACATACCAAGCTTCCAGAAGAAGTATACAGCAGGTTAGAGATGACTGCTTGTGGGTGGTAGTTTATGAAAGATAAGGACAAGCTCAACAAAGCAATTGAAGAGAGAGAGATTGTGTTTATTCAGTGTTCGTAGAGTAGTCGCAAGTTGAGATGAGGTGTCGTGTGCTTTCCCTTGGATGTTCTGGCCACATGTGCAGCTAGCACTTGAGATCAGGTTCGCCGCTCAGGGTCCAGGGAAATTATGTGGGGGCGGGAGCTCAGTGTGGGGTCGGCCTCGAGACAGTGCTAGCCTAGACTGGTACCTTTGGGAGATGGTCTTACCATAAACGGCACAACTTAAGGGTCGGGGTTATTCAAGAATTGCATGGGAGCTCCGATGCAGATGAGGGGCATCGAAAACGATGATGGTGTTCAGGTGGATGCCTTGAAGAGAGGTAATGCTGCTTATTCTACGATGATTCTATGGCCTTACCATTACCTTACTAATTACCTAGGTACTTAAGTAGGTACATGGGATAATGACTTGGTCTTCTTTCAACATCCTATGCGCCGGACGCAAGAAAACCTACTTCTTGGGTACTTAGGGAGGTACTTATTTGTGGACGTTCATATAATGAAGCAGTGGCAGGGTGCTTGTGCCTATCTATAGTAGAGGATACTCAACCAACATAAGCTTCAATACCCATAAGCACAGCTATAGGCAAAATAAGGACACCATCTTGAGGTAGGAAGCTGTGTGAATTTTTGGCTACCTATGTACGATCCATGTTCTCAACCGCAGGGCAATCATTGGCATCCAACTTCCCCCAAATAGCGGGTAATCTTCAGCTGTCGCTCAATCCGCTCGACACAATTTAGTTGGAGATACCAATGACACCGCATGCAGGGCGGGCACCGGCGTTACCAGTCTTCAGGGACTCCTCGTTGCCACCCTTGCCAACATCGTCAGTGCCGGCGTGGACAACGACGGTACGCTGTATGGATTGTTAGCCTGGATCTAGCGAGTCTGGGAGGGGATTCGGACGTACGCCAATGATGGAGTTAGGTCCAATCAGCTGGATGAACTTGTCCTGGACACTGCCCTTGGCGTTGCCCTGAGCATCGGTCTCGATGTTGCCCAGGTCACCAACGTGACGGGTCTCATCAGTGCGGTCACCGTGGGTCTTGTTGTGAGGGTTGACTAGGTAAGGGGTGTTAGTGTATGCTTGACTTTGAGCTTTTGTGGTGCGTATGGATGTAGGGTCCAGGTGTAGGCTAGAATGGAGGGTCCGTCCGTTTTCCGGCAGGTCCGAAAGCTGGGGGATCACACTCACAGTGAGGGCCGGCAGAGGTGCAGCCGTTGGTGTTGTCACCGAAGGTGTGGATGTGCATGCCACGCTTGGCGTTGGCGTCGTGGCCGGTGATGTCCCAGGAGACGGTGGTGGGGGTGGACTCGGAGGCCTGCTCGAAGGTCACGGTTCCGGTGATCTTGGAGTCACCACGGACGACAGAGACTGGAGGCCCATTGGGCAGATTGTCAGCAAGTTACTCGAGACTTCATGAGGGTCGCCTGTAAGCAGCATGGAGAAGCCCTGGGAATCCTGCAAGCTCTCTCTCTCTCTCTCCGTCTGTTTCCAAATTGGAAGCTTCTTCCTCAACGGTCATAGGCTATCAGGCTGGGAGGCATGTCCATCAAGGTGTCCATGACGGTCCTGACGGCCCATCAAGGTCCCCCAGATTGTATTGGAAGTGCCTCGCCTCGGGATCCTAATGGGCCTCCCCGCTTGTCTTGTTGAAATAGCTGAAATAGCTTCATAGCTTGGCGGGGTAATAAGAGCTGGGGTTGTCCTTACCTGCTTTGACCATTTTGGCTGATTTTTGATTGTTGGACGGATAGTATTATTATTGTTGGTAGGAGTTGATTATGCTTGTTTCTGCGATTACAAGGAAACGTCAGAAGGAGAAAGTGGTCGAAGTTGAGGAGGGGACAGTTTATGGGTGTGGATTTCCGATGCCGTAGTGTCTTGGTAAGCTGGAGCTTCGGCTTTTTACCTCTTTTGCGGAGGGGCCGCGGGCTTTCGTCATTGAGAACTGCCCCGCTTCAGGAGATGAGACACCGTCACTGTTTACCAGTCTACACACTTACAGCCTAAACTTTAGTGATCATAGACAATCCAATCGAATATGCATTTCATCGACCACCATATTTTAGCTGATTCTGACACATACACATAGCGACTGTCTCTGGGACAACCCGCCAAAATCAAGGTGTTATCGCTCAGTCGCTGTGCCGCTCTCCAGCTTCGTACCGGCTGTGATGTCAACATTCTCCCTCCCGAAGCTCCGGCAGCTACCGATTGACATGGGACGCACGCTGGCACAACAGAAACGCCCCCGGTACCGTACATACTGTACATATATTTTCCGCCGATCTTCGCAGGGCAGACCTAAGATCTGCGGTAGTGACAACGCGTCTACTATGGCGTGCGTCTGTCTACTTATGAATCTGTAGTGACGGTACAGTGATACGGTACTACGCGAACGAGATCGTTGTTGCGACATACCATATACCTAGGTATGTTCAGCGGACTGCATGTGGCTGTTCATAACGACAGCCTTTTAGGAAGATGGATTGGGTTTGCCGTCGAATGTGTTCGTGATTAGTACAGTCGCTGGACATATGATGCACAGCTCGATATTTGATAGGCCGTCCGAAAATAGTCGCCGACCAGTCAGACTTGGAGGTGTCACAGTCCTGCATGGTCAGCCTTTACATATCCTGGAAGCTGCCTGGCTGTGCGGATAGTAGCTTAGGTTTTTGGCCTGTCTGTGTATATGTGTGTGTATCTTTGTGTGTGTGTGTGTTCATGTACCTACAAAGTTGCAGAAGGTGATTGGGAGAGAATCTATACTGGTATGTGCTTTAGACGGCGACCAGAAAGGGCTCGATCCCTTCCCCATAAATACCTAGACACCTCGGTACCCATGTACACGCTAGGGACAAAGGGCTCCCAAGTTTTGTTTGTTGTTCAAGTGGCTGGAGCTTGGAGCTGGCAAGGCTGGGTCTAGTAAACGGTTTTGCTGTTCGCCGTTGGGGCTAATTGTCGCATCGGACCGGGGAGCACCATCACCTACAGTACGTGGAATTCATACTTGAGTAGGTATAATTGAGAAGGCCATTGTGGATGAGTTCCCCTTTCATTTTAACCTTGATGTCTTCTGCCTTCTGCCGTACCCTGGCAGTGCCAGAAATAAGAAGATCATATATGCTGCTCCCAAGAGTTTCAAGTTCTTCTTGGCTCGGTCCGCTCACCGTTGAGCGTGTAGTGTACATATGTAAGTAGTAATATCTATTGTGGCCAAAGCTTCCACGTTCAGGATCAACATAAAAAGGACCCTGGATTTCGTCACCATCCGTGGACAACGCCGCTTTGTCCCGGAGCTGCAACCGACTTGTTGCACTCGAGAATAGTGCCTTTGTCTCGCGAGCAGCCGCGTACTGTATTTCGAAGTATAGGCCGAAACATAAATGCAAAGCAAGTGATGGGGCTGGCAATGTTTGTAACCCAGCCCAGATGCGCAGATAAAGTTTCGTTGATGTCGTGGGTCAAGAAATTGCTTGCTCCGTGTTGGTTTGAGAACCAATTGATGACAGTTGCTGTTGGGATCGGAGGAGATCTACTTTAGGATTGGAGGCACAGGACCCCAAGTGTACTTCAAAGTCTAGGAAAGTCTGGGTAAACATTGATGTACTCGTCGCTGCCAAATTTCCGTGATGGATGTACCGAGTACATCCCCATCTGACATTGCGGGTGGTGATTGGCGCGTGCGGCACTAGGGCCGTCCAACAGGTTGAGCTGCCTCACGTCGCCCGCTCCTCATCGGGCGGATGCGCAACCTCCCTTCACGTCCTTGTTGTCCATCAACGTCAGACTGTCACATCTCTGAGCTTTTCTGCCTTGCTTTGCCTTGCATTTTGACTTTGAATGTCCAGTCTTTGCGGCCCTAGACGAATACGGCGATACGACAGCTACCTAATCCGAGACGCCTTCAGTTGACCATAGGAAGGACTCACAGAGTCCAGACTCCTACTCTCCCTTCCGCGACTGAGTCTACGCGCAGCACCCGGCAATGAACCAGATGAGCCATACGAGGCTGTCTGGTTGAGGTCATACCCGTCTACGTACATTGTCCTGCCTTCCTGAGCAACATCCACTGCGGTCCGCGAAACCCCATCTGGCCCACTCGACGTCCGCGCTCAGCCCAGCATCCGTGGCTTAGCTGCCCGAGTTCCCGGGATTATTATCGAGGATTTCGACGACACCATATTCGGCTCCGAGCCCTTACATTGACGAGGACCCTCTTTGACAACTCGTCAGCGTGCGAACCTTGGAAGGCGTGCCTGCTCGACTACACCCCCTCCCCTTCGAATTACCAACAAAAGTCGCGACCTGCTCGACGTCAAGCGCACCGGTGACGGTCTTTTTCTTGATACGGTCGTCGCACTTCCGCAGACAGACTCGCAGATATTACCTTTCTATCAACATTCGCTTTCATTACAGCATGTCTTTCAGAGGCGACGGCGGCCGCCGGTACGGCCATGTGCCCCCAGTACAATATCCAGTCCCCGGGCAAGAACAACATGCATACCCCGTCAGAACGAACAGCTTCAACGCCGGCGACGACGCTGGACTTGTCGACTCCGACTCTGAACTGAATACGGATGCTGGGAGGCAGGCGGAAATGTTCATGACTAGCCCAAGCCCGAGTACGTCCAGCTACCAGCAGCGATATCATGGGCAAGCTCAACAGACTCCCCCAACACCAACGACATACAACCCGCAAGAATTCGCCTCCAGGCCGCAGTCAACATCATTGCCGTATCATAGCGCCTCGAGGTTTTCCTCTCCCGCTGCGACCATGCCGACAAGCTATACTCCTCAATCCGCGAACTATACACCTCCCACATACGATCCCTCAGCCTACGCCGGCGTCTCCTCCCCTCAACGCCAGCAAGCCTATCAAGGCTACAACACCTACCACAACTACAGCAACTCAGCGGCGCCGCAGTCCTCAACAGCACCGTATGGGCCGCCACTCAGTGCTCCCTACAGCCCCACGTATCATCAGGGAAGCATGTCGCCACAGCTAGTACAGACCGCAGGTAACAATAACCAGTATACTGCCAGTCTGCCCAGTCCTGGCCAATACTCCTCCCACTCCACCCCATCTGTAGCCTCGACGGGCTTCGTTTCGAACTGGATAGGCGGTTACGGGCAATCAAATGGGACCACATCCCCCCCGGCGTCGTCTCACGCTTCAGCACCATATTCCGGCTACGCTCAGATGCCGGTCGGCCCGAATTATTCGGCAGCAGATCCGCATGCATTCCTCGGCGACAACCGGTCACGCGCCGGCTCACAATCCTCGCCGCTTCCATCCCCCCCGGCTCACTCCCAATCTTCCACGGGCATAACGAGACATCCAACGAACGCGCCCCTGCCGAGTCGGCCCTTCGATTACGTGCCAGAGGAGGCTGACTTCGATGTCATGGAAGCTTACGGGTACGAACGCGATGCCCAGGATAGCCTTATGATGGATATCGAAGCAGAGTTGGGAGGAAATGCGGCCGCAGCTGCGGCTGCGGTAGCACATCGACCCAGGCCAATCAATGGGTCTCTGTCCGATGATGACCTAGACAGGCTTCGGACATACGACTCACGAGCGACAACAGTGCAGGGGGGTGGAGATGGCGGGTTGAGCCGTAATTATTCGAACGCCTCGACGTTGAACCACGAGAATGAAACGTTCTACGACCATGAGGATGATGAAAGTGACCAGGAAGGCGCCGCTGGTCTTGCGCAGATGTTACAAGATGCGGAAGAGGAACGTCGCTTCAGTGCACCTGTGCAGCAGTTCTCTCCGGCACCCGCCCAGCCATCCGGGACGCCATCATTGCCTCCGCCTCCAGAAGAGCAAATCAGCGGAAGCGATAGCGAATATGCTGGTGGGATGGACATTGGGCTCTACAGTGGAGGCTACGCAGGCAATTTGACGTACGGCGGTGATGCGACTCCCCCAATAAGGTCAACATCGCTTCAAAGTCGTGAGCGGCCCTTGCCTCCACCGCCAACCGACCAAAACCCGCCCTATCCTGATGATGATAGCGACGTGGGAGAGTACGCGCAGGTTGATTACGGCGGCACGGGCGGTCTTCATCGTCTCAGTTTTGACGAAGGCGATGAGCGCGTTTCTGTGCAATCTCGAGCAAGTGGCAGTGAATCGCCCACAAAAGAAGACCTTCCTGACCTGTTTTTCCACCCCGGGCTATCGAACCGCCCATTACCGGCCTTGCCTCCAGGGTCCGATACAAGCTCGCTTTTGTCAATTCAGTCACCCCACCGTGGAGCATACCAACAAAGTAATCCACAAAGTATAGACTCGAGGACGTCCGGCCTCGACGGGAATCTAGGCCAACTTACGGCGCAGCAGCTGGTTGAAAGGTCGATCTCGCTGTCCAGCCACAGCAATACACCGCATGTCCAGGTCCCTGGGCGATCAAGGACTGACGCGGCTGAAGAGCGAAGGAGGGCACTCAAAGCTCAGCAGCAGCAGCAACAGTCGTTGCACCCCGCTACCCTCCACGAGGGCTACGAGTCGGCCACACCGTCTACGATTCCTTACGACCTGATAACTCTGCCAACCGGCCGCAAGAAGAGGTTTGTGCCAGATAAATTGACAACATCCGAGATTCGGCGTTGTTCGGAGCCCTGGGCTCTCAGTAGCATTGCGGCGTGGCTCCGTGAGATGGCAGAAGGCGAACCCGATCTGAAGCGCAAGACCATTGAGGACGGTCTGATCAAGCTGTTCACGACGAAAGTGCCCACTATGAATGTCGCTGATGCAGAGACCCTCAGTACCATGGTCACCGACTCGCTGTATGAGGCCGGTATACTCATTGAAGACGAAGAATGGGCCAAATTTGGCGAGGGCACCCTGTCCGGTGTGCTGTGGCAGTTGACTGGCTCCGGCTGCTATGCGCCAAAACTCCACGAGATCGAGATCCCTGGGCGTTGCTACTCTTACCACTGCACGAGGACGCTGAAGAAGGCCAATCTGGATGAGCTCATGTCCGAAGAGTCAACGACACACGCAGATTGGGCAACCTTTTACAAGCTCGATAAAGCTGCGCTGGACGATAAGCCTAAGAAGGAAAGTGAAAGGCAGAACATTCTCCACGAGGTTATAACTGGTGAGGAGGATTATATGGGCCAGCTTGATGTCGTCCGGCTTCTTTACAGAGATCAACTCCGCGCATGGCAGCCGCCGATCATCCCACCCGTCAAGCTCAATGGCTTCATTGAGAAGGTCTTTGGCAAGTTTGAAGCAGTACAACAAGTCAACAAGGAGTACTTGCTGGCACAGATGAAGTACCGACAGAACGAGCAAGGTCCTTGGATTGTTGGATTCTCCGACATCTTCCGCGAATGGATTCGGAAAGCGGAGGTGCCGTATCTGGAATTCTCCGCGGCCTATCCCCTGGCTCAGTTGGCAATTCGTAAGGAGGCTGCGCGCAATACGATCTTCGCTCAGTTCTTGGAGCATGTGAGAGGTCACAAGCGCTCGAACCGTCTAGGTTGGGATACGTTCATGAAGTCTCCTATCACGCGTCTGCAGCGGTACAGTCTTCTTCTATCTACTAGTTTGAGGAAGATGGTGCAGGACAGCGAAGAAAAGTCAAACCTGATCAAGGCTATCGATGAGATCAGAGCAGTCACGATGAAATGTGACGAAGCAGTTGCTCGTAGTAAGAGCAAGGTTGACCTCCACGTCTTGCAAACCGCGTTGGTCCTTCGGCCTGGTTTCCAATCCGTCTTGAACCTGGACCATCTAGGACGGCAGTTGATCCACAGAGGCGACCTGACAAGAATGGGCTCCAAAGGTGTACGATGGGTCGATACACATGCCTTGTTATTCGACCACTACTTCATCCTTGCAAAGGAATATCCGGCCAAGGATGGCCGAGATAAGAAGTATGATGTGTCGAAGGAGGTGCGTTTCCAACTCTTTCAAATAGTAACGTTTCTTGTACTGACCGCTTCCAGCCTATCCCTATGCCTCTCCTTTTCCTTGAGAGCAGGAATGATGCACCCATATCAAAGACAAAGGGCCTCACAGCACCTCTGACGCGCCCCGTCATGGTGGCCAACAGTTCTGGGCCACAGGTGAACAAGGTGGTCTCTAATGGAGATCGTCCTGGGATGGAGCAGGTTGCCTCTGGGTCTTCGTTGAGCACCCTGAACACCATCACTCGTATCAATACTGCTACTGATCCAGACAATACTTTGTGGCCCTTTAGAGTGAAACATCTTGGACATGAAGTGTACACACTCTATGCAAAGTCTGAGAATGAACGCACTGATTGGTGCAACAAGATCATCGAGGCGAAGACACAGCATGCCAGGGCTTTGCACGCACAAAATGCAGAGCCGTTCAGACTGCGAGTGTTGGCCGACGGCGCGTTTGCCTACGACTCGTTCTCGTCTGCTGGCAGGACGGCGGGTGTAACCATCAAGGGAACACCCCTCGATCGAGCGATTGATGAGATCGAGCAAGTATATGGTGCGGGCCGGGGACCTCCAGCTGTGTGCAGAGCTCAAGTAAACTGTGCGACGGCCTTCTCGGCGTTTGGCAAGTCGCTGATTGCGGTTGGGACGGACTATGGTATCTACATTTCAGAGGCATCAAATCCTCGAGGCTGGACGAGAGTGAGTCTACCTGCATACTCATGACTTCATAGAATTTTGCTAACTGTCTCCCTAGTCTGTTCAAACTAGCAGGGTGACCCAAATCGCCGTAATGGAGGAGTTCTCGGTCTGTCTCGTCACCGCGGACAGGTCACTGATCTCATATCCTCTCGAGCTGATAGCGCCTTCTTCAAACTTCCCAGCCTCGGGCCACGACAGCGCCCGCAAGGCACCCCAGCGCCTCGCCAAAGACGTGACCTTCTTCGCGACCGCGCGCATGAAGGACCGCATGCTTGTGATCTACAAGCGCAAGGAAGGCATGCACACGACCTTCAAGGTGCTCGAGCCGGTCCTGCAGCGATCCTCAGAGAAACGGCCCCGGATCTTCGGCGGCCGGCGCGGAGGCTCGGGCTCTACCGAGACGTTCCGCGACTTCGACGAGTTCTACCTCCCGACGGAATGCTACTCGCTCAACCTCTTCCAGACGTACATCGCCGTGGCCACGGCCAAGGGCTTCGAGATGCTGACGCTCGACAAGAAGCAGACCATGTCGGTGCCCAGCGGGCTGAACCAGCCGGCCATCGCCAACATCGCCAACCGGATCCGCGACCAGCGCCCGCTGGGCATGTTCAAGCTCAACGACCAGGAGTTCCTGCTGGCGTACGAGGACTGCGCCGTGTACGTGGACAAGCACGGCGAGGTGTCAAGGACGCTGATCATGGAGTACTCGGGCAAGCAGAAGAAGGCGCGGGGGGCGACCATGTTCGGGCAGTACCTGCTGCTCTTCAACGAGGACTACGTCGAGGTGCGCAACGCCGAGAACGGCCGGCTGCGGCAGATCGTGGCCGGGCGGGACGTCAGGTGCCTGGACTACGGGGTGCGCGGGCCGACGGGGGGCGGGACCGTCGGCGCGGGCGTGGTGGTGAGCGGGCCGTCGCACGACTCCAAGGGCACGGTCAAGATCGTCATGAACCACCCCGAGGAGAAGTCGGTGCAGATCGTGCTGGAGCTGCTGCTCAACGACGGCCATGACAAGGCTACCTAGGCGGTCAGCCGGAAGGGTCCCGGTTGGCCCAGGAGGATGTTGACTATATGATGGATAGGGAAGGGAAGGGAAGGAAAAGTAGGTGGGGGGGAGGGTTTGGTCTGTCTGTGTCTGCATGGGAAAAAAGAGAGATATGATTCCATGAGCTATGAGGGGTGGCAATTCTCACATTTGGGGCGGCGGGCTGGTTCCAATTCGGACGATGCTGGCTGGCTGGCTCATCTCAAGGGCGGCATTATTGGGTTTTGGTTTTTGTCCTTTTTTTCTCTCTTCCTTCTTCTTTCATTCTTGTTCCATTCTGAACGTATTTGGTGTTCAAATAACTCGGTTGTTTTTCGAGTGACACGAAGCATGTTGGATGAGCTTTTAGATGAATGCATATTGGATGAGGCCGTTGGTTGGACGGATGAGCCTCGGATGCCGCCTGGATGACCACCACATTTCTGTTTAAAGAGCCGAACTTCTTGCTGGTCTGTGAAGTTTCTAGGGTTGACTTGATGATGTGCGTTGGTCAGAGAAGGGTGGTTGGGTTGGAAAGCAGTTGACACCATGATGCGATGTCCACTTTCTCGCTCTTCGAGGGTCAGGCATCCTTCCCACAAACCTCATATTTATTGTATGACAACGACGGTGACTAGCAGTTTTTATTTATTTCGATACCCCTAAGAAAATATCCCATCTTACTCGTGCCCCCCCCCCCCCTCACCCCCTCCTTCCTCTCTTCCAAACTCAACATATTTCGCTTCTATCGGTCACAATGCCGAGACCAGAGGTGACGTGACGTGTGGGATGAAGCCGAACCAAACCGAACCGGCTGGCTGTAACTGGGCACAATGTCCCTGTCCTGTCGGAAGAAACGAGCGGGTGATATAATGCGTTGAGCGTTCGTGGGGGGAAGTGTGAGCAAACCATCGGTCTCTTTCTCCGGGGCCGAAGAGGTCCAGTCAAGGCTGATGACTCTCCGGGGCGAGGGATAACGAGAAGGGGCATGTTCCTGCACAGTGCTATAGTATTGGGTGGCGCATCATTATCCCTTCAAACCATATTGTTTGGAACGTTTTGGGATATCACCCGGCCCTCGGGCCTTGTCATCGTTGTCCTAGCATGGAGAAGCACAGTGGGCAGAAGTTGTGATGTGAATCTGGTTCTGTAGCTGACAACTTATCAGTCCAATATCACCATGCGAGGGTTATCCAAGTAAGTCACGGACAACTTCTCAAGGACTTGGAGTGAATATCGTGGCCACGACCCAGAAACAATATCCGCCTTCTATTCCACGGTGCATGGTGGAGACAGATAGCTCCCATCTACCCAGGGTGCAGCTCCGTTTTGAAATTAAAATATATCTGAGGTTTTGGTTGTGTCCGGATACTCCCGTCCATCAATAAAAAGTCCTTCTGACTACAGTACACGAAGATATGTGTGCTGGCTCAGTGAAAAACACACAGGCCTCCCACCCTCCATCGCTGTTGTCTCCCAAGCCAAGAAAGTGGATAATCAGTGTGTTGCCCGCGGCCCGCTCTTCCGCTCCAGCTCTCCGAGGTATCAAGAAAACTTCAATGTACACCAAAGTGACCTGGCCGGTCTAGTTACGGGCGACGCCCCCAGAGTTTTAAGCCAGGTCGTCATCGAATGAAGAGGAAATCAAAGAAAAACAAACGGTCGGTAGTTAAAATTCGTGTAATGAGACAAAGGAATGCCGTGGGTGTAGTTGGTGAATAGGGCCCGCATGGAGCGAGGTGGGTATCTCGGATCACATCTCTCAACTTTCTTCTCCAGATGATGTTGTAGTTGCAATTTTCGACTTAAGCAAATGCGAACTCCATCCAAATTCGACGTAGAAATTCTGGCTTGTTTTGGTCGAGGGTGAACAAAAGCAGTCTCTTCTTTCTGGCTCGTCTTCAGGGCTTCGCGGTATAGACAAGGTCGTAGGTTCGGTCTGCCGGTCTGCCGGCTCGGCTCGGAAAGTCGAACCGGCATGCCTCCCATGGCTCGAGAGGTTACTTGATGTTCTTGAAAAGGTCGTCACCAAGACTGCCTTTGTCATCGCCGAGGTCGACCTTGGATCCAAGGGACTTGAACTCCGGAAGCTTGGGCGGCGGCGGGCCTGTTGTCCTGGTCGGGCTGGCAGCAGCGGGCCTCACGTCTGCAGGCACGACCACCTTGCCGTTGGAGCTCCGGAAGCGGTGGAAGAAACCGGAGGCACGCTTCGACTGCTTGTCAGTGGCAGTGACGAAACTGGCATTGCTGGCATTGCTGGCGGTACCGGGTCGGCTGTCCGGCTTGTTGAGGTGAAGGTCTGCTTCTGAGTCCCCGTTAGCATAGACCGAGTCCAGTCGGTTGCGGCTCAACAAACGTCGAACGCTGCCCTGTCCGGCGGTGGAAGAGCCTGGTGACGACGGCAGGGGAACATCTTCTGCGTGGCGCTTGAGACCGTTGCCCGTGGGGGTCTCTGGCGACTTCTGGGTGCCATTGGTCGTGAGGGATGGTGCGCTACCATTCTTGGTAGACGACTGCGGGGCCTTGGTTTTCTCGCGGGGCTCCTCTTCTTTGGGGGAAGGCAGAGGTGGAGGGATGTCGGTACCCTCGGTCAGAGAGCCGAACTTGAAGTCGAGGGCCGGCAGTTGGAACTTGCGGCCATTACCTAGGGACGGCATCTTGTAGGCGTTGACTTGGGTGGTCGGACGTATAGTAAGCGATGGTTCGGGAATGGTTCGTCGTCTGCTTGTGAGGGGGGGAGGTGGGCGAAGGAGGAGGTTGCAGGTGTCGTCAGGGGTAAGTTGAAGAAGTGCGATGGGCGAATGTCAAAGCGTCCAACGTCTTTCGGTTCGAGGAGACGTGAGTAAGGTGCGTCCTTGTCTTTGTCTTCGGACCGGTCCGTGGATTGAGGGTTTGAGGGACGAGATATTATGACAGGGTGGTTCCAAAAGGGGAGGGGCAGTAGAATAGCAGCTCTCGAAATATGGTTGCGAGGCTCAGCAACTGCTGGAAGATTGTTTCAGATACCAAGTCTGGAGAGTACCCGAATCTGTAGATGGCTGCTCTGGAAGTGGAGAGATATCCCCAGAAGACCCTGTCTTCGTAAAATGATGAATGGCCAGGCGCACCACCAGGTCTGTCTGAGGCGTGGGTCCAAGAGCAAGGAGCCACCTGATGAGCAGGTCCGAGCAGGTGGACAAGCGATCAGGGTGATGTGCCTGTATGCCTGTTCCTGTGTGCCTGTGCCTGTGTGCCTGTGTGCTTGTGAATTGTGGATTGAGTGGTGGCTGAAGAGAGGTGGAGCTTCGGAATTTAGGCAAATCCAACCCGGTGGAGCATCGAAGGTGCACTGTCACAGGTGCAGGTGTTGCAGGTCAATTGGTGACGATGAGGTGGATAATGAGTGATCACCTAGGTAGATGTGACTGCTGATGCAGCCATGAATGGTGAAGAAGAGGATATAGCTGCGTGACGGGGTCAATGGCAGCAAGTAAACAAGCGAATGTTTGGGTGTTGTGGGAAAGAAAACATTCAAGGAAAGGAGAAAGCAGAGTTGACTGAGTGTACGTAGGAAAACGGGAGCGCTTGAGAGGAAGAGGAAGGTGGAGAAAAGAAAACAAGGGTGCATGTACATGTACTAATGTCTTATAAGACTTGGCCCATCTATGCCCTGGCAACACCACCTGGGCATACCTAGTATAGCGACCGGCACTGAAAGGTACAAGTACAGTGTACATAGACCACCTGGGCACCTCTTTGAGTACCTACTTTAGTACTCAAGTACCTATGCAAGTACCCAGTCCTAGTACTTATGAACTTGAGGTAGTACATATAAATTCTATCTATGCGGTCACCCCCACCAATCACATAAAGAGAAACATACAAAGACTGCAAGTACCTAGGGTACCTAGGTATATACCTACCTAGGTACCTCTAGGCAGGTGTGGAAGACATATATCTGCTGAACCTATAACAATTGCATAACCTTGGAAGGTAAAGAGCAAATACCAAATTGCAATGGATCCCAAACAATACCATGAGATCATGAAAGGCCACAGCATACAACGCACTGCCCAAGGTCCACGTGGGAAAAGATGGGGCAGACTCAGCCTGCCAAGTACGCATTTGAGGATACGGATACGGGAGAGTTACCACAGTATCGGACTATTTGTCTACCTACTGGTACACTTCTTTCTTTCTTTTCCTTTTGCGAAACGGTTGACGCCGTCTCCTTACCATGTTCAGCCACTTCAGACCTGCGGCGTCATTCAAAGGGATGCATGACCGCTAAAACGTCACCCACGAAAACGGGCAGCACAAACATCTCACTCGATCCTGGTCCAGGGGCACAAGGAAAAAAGGGGGCGCTGCCGTGCAACCTTGGCCGTCTGTCTGTATACCCTATGGATTCATAACTCACATCCATTTTGACTTCCATATGGCTGACACTCAGCATACTATGTACACATATGTACCTAGAATTGGGGGCCGCTTCCTAAACAACCTAGGTACCTACTTAGTATGAATGGCGGCAGACAAATCCCGAGGTACGGGGCGACGCCACGCTCAGGCACAGCTTACATACTCACTTTGAGTATTGTACACTTGGGCGCCAAAAGTCCCCCGACACTCACCCTTTTTCACACTAAAAACCCACTAAACCTTATACTTTTAAACTAGATTTATCTTTATACTTAATTAGTAATTAAATATTAACAAAATTCTTATAAATAGTAAATTACTTAAGCTAATAGATATTAAAATATTAGAGTTTTAAATTAATATCTGGTTAAAATGTAATAAGTTAAAGTTAAACTACTAGATTTTAAAATTCTAAATCTCGGTGCACTAACAGCTATTTAGCAGCTTATACGCTATAAAAGCTCTATTAGAAGCCTATAGTACCCGCTATAAATTCGGTATAGATAAAAGATAGTTTTTTAATACTTTACTTTAACTTTATAACTGTTTTAAATAGAGAAAAGAAAATAGTATTAAGTCGCTTAACTAATATTTCTATAATCTTTATAAATATTTCTTAAATTTAGAAGACTGTAGATTTATAGCTATTTGATTTAATTTGTTATATATAAATAAAGTAGGCGAGTTTTGGTGTAAAAAGGGTGAGTGTCGGGGGACTTTTGGCGCCCCACTGTAAGTACTGTACTTCTGAGTAGCGTGACGGTCGATCGAGCCTAAATTACACACGGCTACGGTGTCCCACAGGGGTCTTGGGGACAACGGCCGTCGAGGGCACTTTTGACCTTTTATTTTTTTAAATTTCACGCCCACCCCTTCTACGAAACCACACCCTCTTTTCCCTTCAATCAACTCAACTTATCGCGATTCAAATCAATCAAGGTCAAATCAATCAAGGTCAAATCAATTAAAGTCGCGATTCAGTTCAATCAAGGTCAAATCAATCAAGGTCAATTCAATCAAGGTCAATTCAATCAAGGTCAATTCAATTAAGGTTAATTCAATCAAGGTCGCGATTCAAATCAATTAAGGTCGCGATTCAGTTCAATCAAGGTCAATTCAATCAAGGTCGCGATTCAATTCAATTAAGGTCGCGATTCAAATTTAATCAAGGTCGCGATTCAATTCAATCAAGGTCAATTCAATTAAGGTCGCGATTCAATTCAATCAAGGTCGCGATTCAATTCAATTAAGGTCGCGATTCAAATTTGATCAAGGTCAAATCAATCAAGGTCAAATCAATCAAGGTCAATTCAATCAAGGTCAATTCAATCAAGGTCAATTCAATCAAGGTCAAATCAATCAAGGTCAATTCAATCAAGGTCAAATCAATTAAGGTCAATTTAATCAAGGTCGCGATTCAGTTCAATCAAGGTTAATTTAATCAAGGTCGCGATTAAGGATAAGTATATGCTACCCCTAGGGTAGGTCTAATAAAAAAACAAGAAGGTCAAAAGTGCCCTCGACGGCCGTTGTCCCCAAGACCCCTGTGGGACACCGTACACGGCCGCAGCTGTGGCTGGCTGCTAATAAAATGGATCGATCCCCTACGGAGATCCAACCCCGTCAACTGGTGTTCCTGCTCTGACTGCCTGATCACTCCTCAACAGCTTTAACTGAGTACCTACTTAAGTAGGTATATACAATATGGGTGTCTCAGACAACGGCATCGAGCTCGGCTCACGACAATGTCCGCTAGGGCCGGTGCTTTTCCACCAACCAAAGTTACCAGGAGGCATCTATCTCTACGATGACACGAACTCTTGAAGGCAGCATCATCAACGAGCGATTTTGACAATATGGAGTCAAAATTATCTTTGATGTCAGTGGGAAGTCACTCGCATCATCAACGTTTCAACAAGTCTCTAGCAAAACCGACCCTCATAAGGATTAATCATAGCATCGACCAGTCTGTTCCCAAAGGTTGGTGTAATTCTCAGCCTCCATAACGCCCGGAAGACATACCCATCAAAATTATCGCTTCGAAACGTAACCGTACACTTCTTCTTCTCTTTCCGTAATGTCGCACGGTTCCTCTGCAAAATCGGTTAGTACACGTCTGGACAGGAGCCCCTCGTTAGCAAGCCGATCCGCCTCCACGTTCTCCCCACGTGGCACGTGCCAGAAGTCCACCTTTGTCTCGGACCTGGACTCGACGATGTACAACATGACCAGCAGGTCCTCCCACAGGTCCCGGTTCTTCACCGGCGTCTTCTTGGACGTCATCCACCCGTTGGCGAGCCACTTGTTGATATGCTGTGTGACGGAGCCGACGAGGTATGCCGAGTCGGACTTGATCACCACGTGCCTGGCCCGGCAGCGGGGCCCGGCGTGCTCGCAGACGACCTGCCCGCCCTCCAGCGCGTAGGGGGCGACGGCCTTGAGCGCGCCGACCGCCGCCTCGATCTCCGCCCGCGAGCTGGTGTGCCGCTCCCCGGGCCTGTCGGCGACCCTCCAGCTCCGGTTGGCCGCCCCGGGGCCCAGGTACACCCCGCAGGCCGACCTCGTGGCCTGGTCCGTCCCGTTCGACGGGCACGCCCCGTCGACGGCGACGACCATGGAGTCCGTGTGGAACGCATAGCGGCCGCAGGAGCACGGCTGGAGCGATGTGGCGTAGCATCGTACGTGCATGTAGCCGTTGAAGCCCTCCACCTCGAGCTCCCTGTCACCCATCGACGCGAGGTCCGTCTTGTAATACTCGTTGGGGAAAACGCGGCTCTCGGTCGGCAGGGGGGGGCCTTGGTGTTGCCCATGGGTCCTGCGAATGCTAGCCCCGTGGGACGGGTGTGTGTCCGCCATGGCGGGAGGAAGCTCTGGGTTGTAGGTAAGATGGGGAGACTGTTATAGAGCTGGAAAGTAGGCATTCGCCCATAACAGGGGGTGGTTTCTCATTTGATATGCGAAAAGACAAGTCAATAAATGAGTGTAGGCGTCGTCGCGAAGAGCGGGGAGACCTCCTTTGCATTTAGTAACACCTTCGACTCAAGATATATGAGACTATTAGCCGAGGCTAACAATGAGAGGGGCCCAGGAAAGGAAAAAGAAATGTAGATAAGCGGTTGTGGGGGCGCAGGGATCTGAGCATGTCCGATAGGCCCCGCGGGCGTTCGACGAAGAAGACTTTCAGACCGTTCTCACGCGGTGATGAGGCGACGAGAACATGTCGGGGCGCTACCATGAGGCACTCTTCAGGAACCCCCAAGGAAGCGTTCCATGCTGCTCATAGCAAATGTTCGGGACACATGAGCTGGCTTTGCCAGCCGAGTATGACCGCATTCGTTAAAGCGTTGCGGACGCATAGGCGTGGTTCTCTCTCCATCTCAAATGGAGAGGCGGACACTAGAAAACATAATATGAGAAGGTCGGTGTCCAATATGTCTATGTTTCCATACGTAATGTCCTTTTCTCTTCCTCTCGTCTCGTCTTGCCTGCGTGAAATGTCCTGTGTATCATGTCCTGATGACCGTCACCACTCTCCTTTCCATCATCCATCATCAAATATCCCTGCTCCGTCCAGAATGTGGTCAACTGACATAGGGCTGAATGCCTCGCGAGGGATCTGATCCTCTCCAAACCCCAAAAACGGATAATCAGCAAGGGCCTTAGCCATTGCTTCCGTGCACCTATCAACTTCCTTCGAACTCATCCCAAAAAAAGCAGCCATCTGCTTCAAAGCGAATCTCTGCCATACTTACTTGGATGACAGGCACATCCCCAATGGTTTCAGCAACACTGAAGTCACCACTTTGCAAGGAGCCTGAAGCTGAACCAGACAGGGGCAGAATTTCTCGCTGAAACAAAGCCGAACGATCTTTGATTGACACTGGCCCTGATCGCGATCGTGGTCCTGATATTGACCTAGGAAGATGTCCTCGCCGATGGCTGGCCTAGCAGGCTGAACCTACTGCTGCTTGGACTCCATCGCATATTTCCGTGTCCACTCCCGGGCCGTCTCGATGGCAGCCTTCTCGTCCTCCTTCCATGACTTGGCGACGTCAGCAGCCAGGGGGTCGTCTGGGTTGGGGGCGCCGAGGAGGGCCTGGATGGAGAGGAGGATGGTGCGGATCTGCAGGGCGGGCGACCAGTTGTCTGTTTCAGGGCGGTCAGCAAGCTATGCTAAAAGCTGGTGCAAGGGTGGTTCGGTTGTGTTGTGGTGGAAAGTGCGTACTCTTCAAGACGTCAAGGCAGATACGGCCCAGCTTGTCGACGTTGGGGTGGAAGATCTTGGTGAGGAAGCGGATCTTGGGAGGGGTCATGGGGTAGTCGTCGGGAAGGAACAGCTCGAGCTTGAAGGTGCCGCCTGTAGCAGTAAACGGGGCGTCAGCGGTGTTTGCAATGTCAAGTCTGATCCAGGAAGTCTTGCGTGCCTTGGTATGGGGAAGAGTCAGGCCCGTCGATGGTAACGTCGAAGTAGCGCAGGTTCTCCTCGTGGGGGACAGCGCTGATGCCGGGTACACTGTTGATATAGGTCAGAACCTCTTCGGTTTCCTTATGTCATCATCATCATCATCAGCAGCAGCAGGTAGCATACGGCTCGGCCATCAGGCGCTCTGTCTCCTTGATGATTCTCTTGGGCAAGGCCATATTGAAGATGTGGTGCGTCGGGTTGGTCGTATGGCTGTTGTGACGTGGTGGGATGCTGGTGACTGCTGTGTAGAGATGCTGTCGTTGGGTGACTGAATGCAGAGAAGGGGATGCTGGTCAAGGTTGCGGAAACACGGGTCGCGTAGAGGTCGGGTTGGGCTACCGAGAGATCTTGAGTCGAAAAAGGCGGGGTCCCTGAGTGCGGTATGGGGACAAATGGATTTGGAGGGCCCCAGCGGATGAGCGAGTTGCTATCGGAAATCTGCAAAGATAGTGTGGTAACAGCGGTTGGGCACGATATGCAGTAAATAAATAAACAGTAGTGCAATGGTCTGTCGGTCTGCACAGAGAAATGGATTAAGGCACCAGTTGACAATGACGCTATCGTCAGGAATACTTTATATCCAAAAGTACAGGGTCATCTGAGGGTACCTATTTACTTAGTAGGCAGTCATTAATCAGTCTGCTGCATCTGGAGGTAGGGGAAGTCTTTGGTGGGGAATACTGATTAGATAAGACCTTACTCCAGATATCATCCTTAGCGGCATGCTACAGTATTCCCTTGCAGGGGTTCGTACTTAAAGTATGTAACCTCAACTCAACCTCGCCTCATCCACTCATCATGCTCCAGTGGGGTTCTACCTTGCCTGCATCCCATGTTCAGATTCATATGTCTTGAAAGTGAACCTGGTCAACTGGCTATATACTCAATTTTCTAATCCTTATTCTTCAAGATTCCTGTTCAGATGATGCCAAGCTCCATCAAAACCCAGACCCTGCCTGGACCATCTCCCACATGACCATGGACATGGTATTCTCTGGACCCTTAACTCCGTCAGCTCCTTCATCATGCCTTCGGCTTTCGACCAGCTCAAGGCCTCGCCGAAAAAGGTGAAGACCATCCATTCCGCATATGATAGCGAAAGTTTCGATGCCGACGGTACCATTCACGTAGATGGCCTGGTCGGTTCGGCCACCATCTCACCCTCCGGCCGGGACGTGGCTCTCGCTTCGCCTGAAGGCCTGGCCATCATCGACTTGGACTCTCCCTATAGCCCGCCACGACGTCTGAGCAGCCATGGCCTTCCGTGGCTCGTCGTCGATGTTCAGTGGTCACCCTTCGCATTCCGTGATTACTGGGTTGCCTCTACCGCCAACCACCGCTGTCTTGTCTGGAACCTCAATCTCAGAGACGACTCGACCTCTGGAGCTATCGAGCACTCTTTGCAGGGCCATAGCAGAGCCATCACCGATATCAACTTCTCCGCCCACCACCCGGACCTTCTAGCAACTTGTGCCGTGGACGGCTATGTTCACTGTTGGGATCTGAGACGACCCAGGCAGCCAGCTCTTACTTTCTGCGACTGGTTTGCCGGTGCTACACAGGTCAAATATAGTCGCCAGGACCCTTTCATCATTGCCTCTTCCCATGACAGGTGGTTGCATATTTGGGATGAGCGCAAGTCATCTGAGCCGTTGAGATCCATTAGTGCTCATACTTCCAAAATCTACGGCATCGACTGGAACCGTTTCATCGCCACTTCGATCGTAACTTGTTCCTTGGACAAAAGCATCAAGTTTTGGGATTATTCGAAAGGGGACGACGTCCCAGAGCGGGTCATCAGGACCGACTTCCCCGTCTGGCGTGCGAGGCATACTCCCTTTGGCACGGGCCTCCTGGCAATGCCCCAAAACGAACCCGGACATCTGTATCTCTTTGATCGACGGACCCATCCTGATACCCCTAAAGATGGTCCAGTGGAACCCGTCGCAACTTTTGAAGGCCATGGCGGACATAAAGCCAAGGAGTTCTTGTGGAGAAGCCGTGGCACCATTGATGATGGCATAGACAACCGCGAGTTTCAGATGGTCACCTGGGGCGAGGACAACAAACTCCGTCTGGCACGTCCCGATCCCTCAGTGTTGGAGTCGGTAGGATATGTGAAGGGCATGGAGGCAAGGAAGAATTTGGTCATCACCAGGAAAGGTGCCACCTACAAGACCTTCAGAACAGTCGACGATGGCAACCATCATCGTCGGACCGCCACCATGAGCGACCCTCGTACTGGAGGCATCCGCCAGAGTGCTCTAACCCAAGGCATGAAAATACAACCGTCCCGCACCGGTCCCTCTTGGAGAGGGCCCTCCATGAAAGCAAAGAATGCCGGCACCGGGAAGGTGGACAGGAGTCAGGCTCAGATGAACTGGATGAGAGGTATCACGATGACTAAGAGGAAATCGGGTAACAGCTCTCCTCAGCGAGCAGCATCAAAGGACTCCTCAATGTTTGGGCTAGGTTTCCAGGATAATCATTGGGGAGAACCCGAGAGTCTCCAGGAAGAATTTGTCCGTATCAGTACACAACTGCCCAACGTCAAATGGGACAGCATCGACATGGATACCCTCATACTCAATGCCTCCCTCAAGGGGCCGTGGGGCTCGGACCGGGAAGTGATCTTCATCAAAGTCAAGGTGGATATTCCCCTTGCATATCCTAAGACCAAAGCACCCAAATTCATCATCGACAAGAATGCCTTCATGCCGGCTGGTACCCATGAAAAGCTTGAGAACGAGGTCCATCAAATCGCCCAACAGCACTTGAAGAGAAAGCAGAACTGCCTGGCTGCCGCATTCTCTTATCTGCTCGGCGAAGCAGATCTGACCCAAAGCACGACTTTCTTCAAGAATGTTCGGGACCTCGATGACGAAATGGATGTTCTTGGTGACGAGAGTTCGAGTGAGGACTCGGATAACGATATCCCAGCCGGAGCCTCAGCATCAATGTCAATGTCACAGGAGCTGAGTGCCAGCACTGACATTGGCAACCCTCTTGCGCCGAGCAACCGCCCCGCAATCCCTCCCGTAATAAGAACCGCCGGTGCTCGGTTCTCGAATGACGGGCGTCTGGTCTGCTTCTTTCCCACGAAAGACGCCAAGTTGTTCACCCCCAATGATACTATCAAGGAGCGCCCCAAAGATCAGCCAACTTTCGCTGGTTTTGGCCGCCTCGCTCAAGACTCGCCACCTGCACGGCAACGCTTTGACGGTGATGCCTCTACTACCGATGTACTGTCAGCACTATCGGATGACTCGGATAATTCGTCGTCATCAAGCGAATCAGATTTGACTACCATGCACAAAATCAGCCTCTGGTATCGTCCAGGGCGTGGCCTGCACAAGACGTGGAGTGCCAATGGGTCTCTTAGGTCTAGTGCCGCGGGAACTGGGCCTGGCACGGGTACAGGCACAGGGACAAGTCGCCGTCGAACCGGACGACCGAAGAACATTATCTCGATACATGAGATGCGAGATATTCTACCCTCGAAGAAACAATTTGCCGAGGAATACTCCATATTTGGTGACGGCGCCCAGGTATGCGAGCACAACGCCCGGGTGGCCGAGAAACATGGTGATCTTGACCTAGTCAATATCTGGAGATACACGGCCCTTCTACTAAGGTCCGACATTCCACTGGAATTGCATGAGCACTACCAGAGTAACAAATCTGTACTTGTGATCGCCAAGGACGTTCTGTCAAGATATAGGGGCAGTCAATTGTATGAGAACGAAGGTGAACTCACAGGACGAGTAAAATGGGGTCACCATCCTCTTGCTCAGGATTTCGTCAGCGATCTGTTTGATTATTTCGAGCGAATAGCAGACGTTCAGATGCTGGCAATGCTCTCTTGCATTTTTGGCGAGTCGTCAACGGAGCACAGCGTACCATACGCAGAGTCACACCTGACCCAGCCTGAAACTCCACTGGCGATGAAGGCACCTTCGTTCTCTTTGGAATACTTCCCAACAGATGCTGCCGAATGGGGCCTGGAGCGGAGAAGTGGCTACAGCTCAGCAGTCACGACCCCTGGGACGGTGCATACTCCTGTTGTATTCTCAGATACAGATAGCCCGGATGTGCTTTGGATGGGCGATGCCGGATCTCAGTCGTATTCTACCGGGGAGACTCCGCCACCCAGGTCCTTCAGAGACCAGTTGAGTGACATAGATCCAACCCAGAGTATATCAACCTCACCAAACGACCGGTCCATACGCCGATCTCAGTCTGCTCTGGCGGCAGCGCTGACGCCTGTCTCCTCTCGGGGCTTCACATCTGTAGCATCTTCCTCTCCACCCGGCCGGAAGCGCCCAAGTCCAGCTGAGAGAATATTGGAGAACATCTCCCACATCCAGGGCAATATCACTTGGGGAGGCTCCACATACTTCGGCGCACAGTCAGACCTGACCGACACAGCAAGAACTTCGATATCCGAAGATGAATTCCGCAGGGATGAGTTAGTGTCCATGATACCAATGAGTGTCACCGTCAAGGTGGAAGACGAGAGCGCATTCGATGACGACGGCTGGCTGGCTACACCTCTCCTGGATCCCAGCCGCCACCCTAACTATGCAAGCTACCGCTACGCCTATGCCGAGATGCTCCAGATGTGGCGCCTCCCTCTTACCCGCCTGGAAATCATGAAGTTCAACGTCCTCAAGGAGGATAGTATGGAGCAGCTAAGACGCACCAGCGCTGGAAGTAGCTACCACGAATCCGCCAACCACGAAACCAGCCAATCTGGCACAGGCACGACCTCGCCCACAATTATGCTGGGCGGCAGGCGCGAGCAGCTGCAGGCCCTACAGGCCTCGGGTCGTGGCCTCGATGTTACGGGCATCTGTCGTGTCCACGAGATCCAGCTCCAGCCGCTGCAGTACTCCCAGACCCCATCCCTCGGCGGCGCGGTGGGGGTATGTGAGCGCTGCCGCCGCACGCAGTCACAGCTCACCTGCGTGCTCTGCCGCGAGCCGGTCAACGCGCTGTACCCCGCGTGCCTGGGTTGTGGATGTGTGTTCCACAAGGGCTGTATCGCGGAATGGCATGCCATGGGCGAGACAGAGTGTCCTGCCGGCGACGACTGCGAGTGTGTCGACGAGGCGGACAGGGGCCAGGTGGAGACATGGATCGCCCTGAGGGCGGCGATGGGCCTGGAGAGGAAGACGAGCGGAAGGGCCAGGACGAGCCATGGGGAGAACAACAACAACAATAACAACAACAACCCCAACAGCGGGCGGAACAGGAGCGGGAGCGGGAGCACACACACGGCGAAGCCCTCGGCGGTCAGCAACAGCTTCAGCAGCGCCACGAGCATAGCCAACAGGCTCCGGCGCAGGTCCGCGCCCGCCCCGTTCCTGCTGCCCGCCGAGGAGGAGGAGGACGAGACGCCGCTGCCGTCGCCGCTGCCCCCCAGCACGCCATTCAGCCCCCGGTTCCGCGTCGTGAGGTCGCCGCCGGGCCGGGAGGACGACGAGGAGGCCAGCGACCTCGAGGGCGTGTCTCCCCTCCACCACTACGCGGGCCAGGGCTCCGCCGCCACGCCGGCCCGGCCGTCGCCCCTCGGCCCGGGGGTGTCGGCGGCCCGGGTGAGCCTGGGGAACCGGCTGAAGAGCCTTGAGGCTCAGAGGCCGGGGCTGCCGCATCGGAGGAGTGGGGGGAGTGCGACGGCTGGGAATGGGAACGGGAATGGGAATGGGAGGGTCAACGGGAGTGGGAATGGGTCTGTTGGTGGCGGTGGGAGGAATGGTGGATATTGAGATGGGAGTTATGAGATGTATGATGTTGTGTTGGGTGCTAGACTTATATCATGCATGGATGTATGGATGGTTCGAAGGTTGGGAGGGATGTTGGGTGTTAGATGGGAAGGCAAGGTATGTCTGATGTTCAGGTCTGTGTCTTAATAACCGGCATACTCGATACCCATGCGACTGGAGTCTGTGAAAGAGGATATGTTAATATCTATATCATCAGCCAAGCTCTCCTGATACTGCTTATACAGCCCCAGTAAATTCCAACCGCTAGACAAATTACAGGCACTACATATCCTTCAATAAGTAAAAAAATGCCTTGTTTTCAAGACAATTTAGGACAGTGAATAGGCTGCACAGGTTAGGTGGCACTTTTTGTCGTACTGCATATGAACACGTGGTTCTAACACAGGCAATATCAATACATATATCAGCCCAACCTACGGAACATGCCCGGTATACACGTGCAAGTGAGAGGAACAAGACAAAGCTATTCAAATCCAGTACTCAGTGACCAAGCAGCTGTAGCAAGGCCATAAGGGAGACTCACTGTATCGTCAGCCTGTCCAGCGACAGATATTCCACTTCGCCTCGCACCATAAGGGCCCGACAGGAGAGGTCAGCTATCGCCTAGTCCACTGTGTCGGTGAGTATGATAATGTAGAATCATCTGTCCTTATGGCACCGAATTGGAACTGCTTCAGATTGCAAGTAGTTCAAGTCAAAGCCGCCCCAGTTTCTAACATTCGTAGCATGTAAGAAACCATCATATTCATTGCCACCGCTAACAAGTCTCGATCTATACTGGAATAGCTTTCCCGCTTCCAACACCCTCGTTGATCGTGAAATAGCGAGGGTTCAGGTCCCCCCTAGCCGACTACACTGGCCCCACACTTGGCCGTCATGATGATGAAACTATCCAAAGGCACAAATTTGCTCTTGGGGGCCCTCATCTGGTCTAGTCGGCTTCTTATCAGCTCATATCGACTTCCGTCCTTGGTGCCCGTCTCGTACTTCTTTTCTGGGTTTCGTAAACGGTCGCACATGAGAATCAAGGACGAAAGTCCGGCTGCGAGTGCCGTGGACACGGAGCTTCCGGTGATAGTATCCTCCGACCCGGGTGCTACATACTCGCCCTTGATGAGGTAGTCATAGGTTTTCTCGTCAGCCTCACGGAGGACCTTGCCGTTTTCGTCGCAGGCCGCCAGCGTTATGAGTGATCTGCTAGGTGCATGGTAGGCCGCCGGCCAGGCTTCTGCGATCATAGGACCCTCTTCGTACGCGCTACAGATCATTGTAATGCCGCATTCCGTCGCTCTTTCTATTTCCCTCAAAACTTCGCCGTCTTCGTCTTCCCCCCCAATGATGAAAGCCATTGAGATTATATCAACGTCTTGGCTTATTGCCCAGTCAATAGCCTTTAATATTCGGAGAGGTCCTTGTGGTCAGCCACGGTTGCACGAGCATACGGCAAGTCCACCACTACGGCGGGTGAAGAGGCGGGAAGTCAGGTACCTACCTGCGATACTCTCTGAGATGTGACTCCCATCGCATCGTCAGCTAATTTTACCACGTAGAGCTCGCAGAACGGATCGATGGCACGAATCAGGTTGGCCATCTGAGTTCCATGCTGATTGAACGCGATCCACCAAGGACTGACTCTGTCTTCCCGACTAACGAAGGAACAGCCTTTCTCGATGCTCTTGAGAAGTATGTCTTGGATATGAGTTTCATCTTCATCGTTGGGGTTGTCATCTTCATCGTTGGGGTTGTCATCTTCATCGTTGGGGTTGAAAGCTAAAGATATGCCCATGTCAAGAATAGCCACCTTGGTGGGCTTATAGTTGCCGCCGCCTTCTCTCTTCCTGTAAGCGACTGCAGGTCCGAGATCTACTACCAGCGACTGAGCCAGCTTCGGCGCTACTCGATGTGCGCTATTAAAATAGTCAAAATCAGTGACACAATACAGCACTAGTCGTCGTATGTGGATTTCTCCAACGAATATAGGTGTGTTTTAAACTTACATCGGGCTCAAATCTACCAGCTGCGCATTGTGCGCAGTCTTTGCATGATCAGTTTTGACTTGTTGGGCAGCTGCAAATTCCTCCAAGACATGGTCGACCTGGGGAAAGACCTTCTCGACAGTGGGTAACAACAATGTTTCGTCCATTAGGGGTGGGATGGCATTTGATACATCGGCCAAAATGTCCGGGCTCGATGTGACTCCAGGATTGACCATTTGATCATCTTGGGTGGAAACCGTGGGAGGAATATCTTCGAATGTGTCCTCCAAAGTCTCACGATCTCCTTGGTCAGAGCTCCAAGGACTGTTTATGGGTCCACTGCCATCGTCCGAAGTCAAATCTGGACAGTCTGGCCAGGGTAACGACTGAAGAGCAAAGTATTGTAGGTGTTGGGCTACATGTTCTTCCATGTTTCCGGATATTTCGGAGCAAAATGGACATGCTGGTATGGTGGAATCTAGAGCGTGGGCACTGCTGTTTGCAATGTAAGGAAGTTGCTCCTTTCGAAACTTCCCAGGGTGAGCGTAGTTCATGTGCTGTATGAATGCATCCCGTAAATCAAAAGACAAAGGACTGTGGTCTCTGGCGACACAGTACCACCTCATCCGATGTTGACCACGCATATGGGCTAACCATTCCTTGCTGGAGGAATATATCTGGGTGGGCTGGTTGCAATCGTCGAAAATGCAGACATATGGATCAAGGTCCTTTTTGACATGGTACCTAATGAGGTTGAAGGTACTGATTAGATAAAGTTTCGCAAAATAACACAGCTTTGAGAATCATAGCACTTGAGGATCACTCACGCCCACTTATCTTTGTCAAGTCCCTCAACTGCAGGCAAAATAAGGCAACAGTAATCACAGACAAAATCCCTTCCTTCTTCTGCTGCCCTTGGGGGTGGGGGAACGAATAGCTTCATATCGTGCTGAAATGGGGCTGTTGTGGCGCGCGAGATTCGAGAAGGAGCAGACAATTTGTGGTATTTTTCGCGGTCAACAGTAGTAACTGTAAATCCGCTGGGAGGGGGTGCATCCACGGGTACCTGATCAACTCCATCGGTTTCATCACCAACCCTCTCGTCATCCCGTACATCGATAGCCAATGGTGTGTGCTGAGGCCGTGAGACATCGAGGTGCCGGATTTTGTATTCCACTTGTTGCAGGGCCCAACGGCGTTGTCGGTTTTGCCTGTAAGTAATTCGCTTGCGTCTCACAATCATTGTATCGACAATTCTACCAATCAATGTCCAATTCTCCTCTTTCAGGCCAGGACATTCTCTCTCTACTAGACCTCTAAAGAACCTGGTCAAGCTTTCTGTTATATCGTTGCCATCGCCGTCCATGAGCGGTTTCTTGGCAGCTCTTTGATTCTGGCTCGCAAAGCTTGCTTTGCGCACCAAGTTGGAAAGCCTATGTAGCCAGTCAATCGTCACATGGATCGACTGTATGGTCTCCTTGCTTTCGTCAAGTGACATGGTATACGATTGTTCTCGAGGCATAGTGACTGTTTCACTATCGTGTCTACTACTGGCCGTGCTGTAATCCGTGGCTTCTTCGGATACTGTAAATGTAGGTAATCATCAGCGACAAAGGACTTTTGAAAACTGTCTTGGATTTGCATCACCAACACTGTTTGAGTCTCCATTTTAGCAAGCCTAGCTGTCTCAGGAACTGATCCTTTACTTCTGGCATGTCGATGAGTCGAAAATCCAGGGAACCTTGGCCTGGGACAAAGACCGCAATGTTGGACGCCCAAAGGTTAAATCGCCCAAACTCATCTTGCATCTCCATCGCTCGGTCCTCGTATTGAAACACTGCCAGTGCATCACGAAACAACTCTTTGCACTCAATAGCTTCGGCACTGATAGTCAGTCGCTGATCCATATTTTCCTCTATCGTGTGTTGTGCCATTACGGATGAAGTCAATGGTGGGTGATGATGCAACTGACACAGGAGTGACAGTTGAGGGGAAATATGCTTTTCTCCGCCGAATATCAACCTTCGTTTCCCTATTGGTGACTCGGAAATTCGTCCAGCCGATGCAGTCACATCCGGCTCAAGTGGCGCTGAAAGGCTCCTCCCCGCCGATCGATTAGTGAGGCACGATACACCGGACAGTTTCAAACCGGCGACAATCACGGACATCGCCTTCCGCCACGAACCTGCATGCGATTGCATTGAGTTGTAACTCATCTTCTGTATGTAATCTATCTCCTTGACTGTAAGACCCTGCCTTACGATCTCGTGCGCCAATCTCTAATCAACTTTCAGACATGCTCGAAGCCCAAATATTAGGTCGATGGAACCAACGAAGAATCTCTTCTCCTTCAAGCAGACATTTGGCCGCCTTCTCAGACGGGGCAAGGACATACGATACCCAGGGTCTGGGCCTGCTACAAAAAGCCCTGACCCAGTCAATGTGATTGAGTTTCTGCTTGGTGTACTGCCTGCCGTTGGAGGTCTTCTGAAACACCTCGAGGACCAGGAGCACCAAGCAAACACCAAGGCGGATCCGGCAACTTCCCGGCGCAACCTGAAGCTCGACTATATCGGCCATGCTCTGACAGCTACTACCATCCTTGAAAAGCATATCGAAACCATTCGAGAACTCGGCGAGGCGCATTTATTCGGGGACGACATTGTCAAACTTGCCGACTGTCTTGAGTCGATTTTCAGGGAAGATACTATTCAGAGGGCCTCCATCGTTGTCCCGAAAGAGAACTACCCCCGACTTCACGCGGTTAGAGAGTTATTCCGAACCCGCTCTACTGATGAGCGGGATTTGACTCTCCGAAGTCACGAAGAATGGAAAACGTTCTCTAAGGAGTTGGCTAGCCTCACGGATCAGCTTCAACACGTGGGGCATGATGTCAAGAACGAGATTATCGACCAGGGCCGCGCGGCTGTCCTCCGAAGACCACTGCCAGAGTGTGAGGAGCTTATCGGCCATACACTCCAGGCCATGACATGTGTTTGCCCAGCACAGTCTGTACGTGAGACGAGGTTGAAGCTCGGGACTTATAGGCAAAAGAAACCCACCGAGTCTGCAGCGAACGTCACTGTCTTGACTTTGGAGCCGAGTATCAAGACCTGGGTTGAAGTTCGAACCCATATAGAGAATCCCAGCCGCCCTGCACGAGTACAGTCACGCCTTCTTGGTCAGGATGACTGCATATGCCACTGTTACTACAATATTTCGAGACCACAGCATTGGCGATTGAATATTCAATTGCGTCAATCCAAGCTAGCACGATGGTGGCCCGATCAGCCGCGGACTTATTTATCTGAGTCCCTTCAAACGCAAGTCGACCTCAAAACCCTAGTTGCTGGTCAGTATTGCAAGCTCTGGGGAATATCAAAGATGACTCTCTCGGTAATGCTCGCGTACTCACTATACTACCTCTATGGAGGGTCATGGACGAGAGGGCAGTGGAAACGGGAGAATATTGTGTTCTTCGTCGATGGCAACCAGATACCCATGCGGCCATTTTTGAAAGTGCCCGCTCAGACCCAGTCTCAACAGTCAATTCAAGAGGAAGAAAGACCATTTCATCGATATCCAGAGCTTTTAGAACTCGGAATCATGCTACTGGAGATCAACTTTGCGAAGAGCTTGGAAACGATGCTAGACATGACAGAGAACATCGAATCCTTGGATGATTACTTCGCAGCAGCCTCGGAGATCTACTCAAAGCGACGGTACGACATCGACAAGCCGGGATTGCGCCACGCAATTGAAGCCTGCTTGAACCCAAAATTCGATATGGATCTCAGCCCTGACAGAGAGCCAGATGAAGACGAGTTGCGCAATAAGCTATTTGAGGTTGTAGTTCAGCCTCTTGAACAAGAACTTCATAACGCTTTCCATGAATTTATCTCGATTGATGATTTGGATGATGAAGCCTCAGCCAAAATTCGACTACCGTTCAACATTCATGCGTCAAAATCCATACCCTTGGCCATGGCCGCAGTTAACACAGTCAATCATCGGTCTATACCTAGAACTTCGACGACATTCGTGAATAAGATGCCCCAGAAACCAAGGGTAGACTCGCCTCTGCCACAAGGCTTCCAGCTATTCAGCAACGAAAGTATGACTGCCGAGGTAGCTTTGAATTGGTAAGTCTCAACACCGTCACACATCCTAACCGCATCGTTGTGACTTAGCGCGTTTCTGTCTGTAATTTCCAAGAACCCTTCACACTATGGAGAAGGCTCAAAAGTTCAAAACAACAGGGAACATATGGCTGACATAAACACCCAGTCGTACCACAACCGACAAGTGGATCGAACAGTTCCACGGGCTTCGTGACTCCTGCATCTCGGAAACAAGTGTCAGACTCAAAGTCGCGATTCTCGACACTGGAATCGACTTGGGCCATCCATTAATTAGTGCGCATCGAGCGCGTGTTCTTAAATGGAACAGCTGGGTTAAGACTGCAGCAACTCAAGACACATCAGGTCATGGAACTCATATCGCAAGCGTCATCCTGAATCTAGCCGCCAATGTCGACATTTATATCGCAAAGGTTACAGATTCTAATCAGCTTGAAGCACGAGAAGTGCACCATATTGCTGAGGTAGGAACACTTTGAATTCCTTTTTAGATATGTTTTCTTACAGACCTATATTTACTGGTGATCATGCTCTACGGGAGTGGCTTCAAACATACGAGGTTTTCGTCTGAGGTCAGTAGACCTGTGCCCGGCGCTAACACCTTTGAATGATAGGCAATACGATTCGCCATTGATGAGGAGCAATGGGATGTTGATATTATCTCTCTTTCATTCGGGTTCCCCATGGGCATTAAATCTATTCAAAAAGAGATCGATGAAGCCGAACATCGCAAGAAGATCATCTTTGCGGCAGCTTCCAATGACGGCTTTAACAGCGCAAGAGCTTTCCCAGCGAATTCACCAAGGGTTATCTGCATTCACTCAGCAGACGGACATGGTAATAAGTCGGCGTTTAACCCAACGGCGATGAGTAAAGAAGATAACTTCTGCGTTGTTGGAGAGGAGGTTGAAGGGGCATGGCCCGGCGGAGATTTGAGGCGCATGTCGGGAACGTCTTTTGCAACCCCAGTTGGTGTAGCTATTGCCGCCTTCATGATTGCGTTTGTGACCCAAAAGAAGGACAAAGACAAGGAATGGCTTTATAATCCAAAGAGTAGTACGGGTGTCCAGGCTATGTTTCGTGCCTTGGCCCAGTATAGGGATGGATATGACGTGGTCAATCCTGTGTATAGTTTCTCGAGAGGAGGAAACCCGGGAGAGAGAATATTCAGGACTATACAGGGGGTCCTAGATATATCATAGTCGGAAGTTGTAATGAAGATGAATTACAGGCTTCATACAGTACCATAGGGATGGATATTTAGAGCTACAAAGTCGCATGTTAAAGTGATACAACCAGGCCGTCCTACATCACAAACACTCCATAAGCAAATACTGCAGATTATGAAGATTAAGGCCACCTTAAAGGAAATTATGACTTGTTTTAGTCGTAGTATCTCTAGTAGTTGAATTAGCCATGGTTTCACGGCCATATTTCTGTACCATACATTTCATATTGCTGTGTGTGATTATTCTATTATTGGCTGGATGAATAGTAGAAAAGGTAAGACCGAAAACTGATACGCATATGTATTCCCTGATTCCCCTTCAATTGCTCTTGTGAGACACTAACACGTAACCCATAGCTTATCTGAATATTATTCACGCCCCTGAACCATAGGCATGATTACTTGGACCTCCTCGTCCTCGTCATTGACCATGATTCCGTCCGAGAAACCTACACCAGTCACATCCGATGCATCCAAATGTCCACCCAATTCGACAACGCCCTGGCTCTCATCTCCATTATCCCCATATCCGAACATGGCGCCCTTCATGTGATCCTCGAGCCGTACCTCATCCTCTTTCCTTTTGAGACGCAGCTTCTGTACCCGGAAAGCAAAGACAAAGTCGTCAGACCCTCCAAAAGAAACGCTTTCGTTTGTTCCCAACGAGGTCTCGACAGAAGGGCCTACGGAGGTTGGGACAGGTGAGCCGGCCAACGCAGCATCAACGCTGACACCCAGCGACCCAGCGACCGCCCGGGAGCGAGATCTCTTCACCGCCGCCTCCGAGACCGTCTTGACGCCGACAATGATGTACAGCGGCTGACGCTGTTTGGTCAAGAGGTGTTGTGCAACGGGGCTGCTCTTCAGGACGGCCTGGATGTACTTCGCGTCGAAGAAAAGTTCCTCCGTATGCATGCTCTTGAAGGAGAAAACCTCGTCGCTCTCCGTAGACACATCGACACCGATGTTGATGCTGAGAAACTCGAGAAACTTCATCCATATCCCAAACTTGTGTGCACGCGTCTTGCCACGCTTCCATTCTATATCTCTTTTGTTGGAGGTGATGAGGCCTTGAGTCTCAATCTTCGCGGCGGTACAGACTGGCGGTACTGGTCGGGTAGGGGAGACGATGATATTGCCGAGGGATATGGGCCCGTTGGGCAGATAGTCCCAGCTGGGAGCAAGGAAGTAGTGCTTGACCTCGTTGGACATGATGACTTGATTGGTACAGGGATGAGAGTTTACGTGCTACGTAAAAGCATGGGATTGCAGCCTTATATTCGTCCGTGATGCGTATCGAAGAGGACAAGAAAGGCGAGCGGGGTGATGATTCAAATATGCCTAGACTGTTCTGTGCCTCTCTTGAAGAAGGAAAACTTGAGCTGTTCAACCTTCTTCGCGGGAGGAGAAAAGGTTGGGCAAGTCGGAAAGCTAGCGCCGAGGGTATTTATGGCAGCCTGTAGCTGGTAGGGTATCATTGTTTTTGCTTCTTCTTGGATTTGTCCAAAAACTGCATCGGCCTAGATCAAAAAGGGCCCTGATTTGTACGCACGGCTGAACACTAAAGGCATTTTCCCCTTTGGTTGGGCTCATCAAGCGCCGGCTCACGTCAGCGGAGGAATAGATAATGTGTAACCATCTCGAGAACGAGTCCACCCGAGAGGTCACGTCGATCGGAGGCGTTCTTTCTAAGCTGTATTACGGCCCCCCTCCGCCCCCTCATTCGGGTGGTACGAAGTTGCGGCAGTTACGGCGGTACTTCCTCAATGGTGTAGCATTAACGTGAAATACCCATCCGTACATGCTATTGCTATAGGTTTATAGCATGGATTTTCGAGCCAAACATGCCAAGTTTCGCATAGTCCTTTGTCTGACAACATCGCCTCCGTCCACACGACCAGATAATAGCCAGGCAGAGCGGCATACATGCTAAGATAACCGAAAAAAATGACCCCCGTCTCACAAGGCGGGGCACCAGTGCATGTTACGAATGAAAGGTGCCACTCAACCAACGCGCGCTTTGCGGAGGCTATCAATAAGTTTCTGGCAGAGCTCGAGAAGGTTGACGACTCCAGAAACACCTTCTTGAGAGAGCTCCAAGCCAAAGATTGGGACACGGATGAAATTGTGCTGTCACCGGCAGTCAAGGAGGCCGAAAGTTTCAAATGTTGGTATGGTACACAGTCCAGGCGTATTTTGATTTAACCTGTTCCTATAGTAAAAATTGCAAGAGTTTTACACGAAGGCTAACCTTCAGGATATCGAGAACTTCCAACCGCGTCTAAATCTAATATAGTTCGTATAACAACGTAGTCTTAATAAGTTTAGTATAGTAGTATGAAGATTCTCCATATTTTATTCTAAGCTTCGATATTGTAGGCTAGCCAGAAAGCTGTAAAAATAACGTAGAATACGCCTGGACCTTGCATTATAACCCAGGTAGGTTTTTGCCTCCTTGATTGCCAGTGACAGTGGTAGAGTTCACAAAGCCAAGCTTCAGCCGCGGATCTGAGAGATTTTGTCAAAAAAAAACATATCACAGAAGCGTTCCGAGCGCAGCGTTCGTATGCTCACTCGCCTTGACCTTTCATTGCCAGTCTCACAAAATTCATGTCAATACGCCTGTTGGATGCCGCGCCGTTTGAAGTCAACACTGATTGTGAAGGCGCCAGGATCAATCGATCGTACATGCCCCAGGGTGAGCTTGCGCGAAAGATAAACCAATTTTATCGATACTGTAGTCGAAGCTACCCTATATGTAGGAGATTGGAACATCTATGAAGTGCTAAGACACCATGTCTGCTTGCGGACGCTGACCAAAATTCGTCAGACGTTCAAGAGTTAATCGTCGTCTCCTACAAGAAGATCATCCAATTTTGGTTCAACGCCTCGAAATTGTTATCTAGGAACGCTATCAAGCTCGCCTGGAAGGGCATCACTAGACCACTTGACAAGGAACTAAAGGCAGCACTGGCAGGCCTTCGACACAACGGAAACAGGTTGATGCTTCTCACTCAAGCCACCAGACGTCTGAAAATTCCTGCGTTAGGGACATATCTCGCAGTTCAGGCACGTGTGCGTCCTTAAGCTAGGGTACTTGATTAGCCATTACTGTGGCGGAAGAAGAGGAACTTTCCGAATGTCCGTATGAGGATCGAACCGACCAGGCACTGGGTGATGACTACCCTAGGGTACTTTAGCATACCGCTCCCTTCCTGGCTCGACGTCTTGTCACAGCGGAAAGAACTTATTTTCAACTCTGTGTCATTCCACGAGAAGTGGCGCGAAGTCCTATCGACATGCCCGAGTGGCGTGGACTTATGTGCGCCTCTGACGCAAAATCAGTGGCATAGTGAGGGTGGAATATCTGCAAGGTTTCTCCCAAAGCTAACGCCCTCCAATGTGGACCAAACTTCTTGATGTCTCGTTCCATGGCAAGATTTTATGGGCAGATCTGCTTTGCTCCAAGGCAGTCCACTCCGGGTCTGGTCATGCATTACTCGCGCTCCACAGCCTACTTAGGTACACTCCCTCTCGTTGTTGTCCTCCACACTTCACGTCAAATTGAGGTGATCGATATTGTCAAGCAATTTGGAGAGACAAAACATCCTCCTGAACTTGCCAACCTAGAGGAGGAGCCTCATTCGAGCTTGAGAGGTGCGTGGGTAACTGCCCTTGAATTGAAAGCGAATAGCGGCTGACGAGCACAATATAGAGCTTCGGTTCTCCCATTTTGGGAATTACTCCACTTCCTGTCCATATCTTTCTTCCAATTTGGAACCAAGACTGAAGTCCGGGTGACAGTCTCGACCTTCTATTTCGACTATGAGGGCGACAGTGAAGAGTGCCAGGCTCGAAGGCTTACGTACTCGTTCGGCGACACCTTCGGAGACGTACCGACACCACTTGCTCTCACACTGGGACAACCACGAGGTTATCGTCGCCCTGCCGCCCCTGATGTGCGACCCGAAGGTTTTTAACATAAGCCTACCCGAAATTTCTGCCACTGCCAACCAGGTAACAGGTTGCGTGGACGAGAGAACGATCTCGACGCTGAGGAGGGGGTACTTAAGTTGTGCAACGATCTGATTCATGATTACATCCCAGGTAATGTTTTCTACCATGTAAAGTTTGTATACCTCGTCATTTTCAGCTCCGTGGCGTACATACTACGGTGTTGAATATAGACACCTGCAACGGTTCGATAGTGTGCTGCGCAGCCGTTTCGCTTTTGACATGCGGATCTAATTCATCGCACACATTATTTCAGGTAATAAAGGTGTCAAAGGGGGCATTTAGCGGACTAACTGGTTTAGTGTGATTAAAAACGGAGGATGTAATGTTATGATCGAAGTCAGCCAGGCTGAGCCAACGTCGGCAGTAGGACTAATAATCTAGCCGATCACAACTTAAACGTCGTTGCTCATGGGGCTTGCCGTCTGCAACGAGGATCTCGTCGAGCGTGTTTGTGCGGACCTTAAGCCCGCAAAGGACCGTGATCAAATTTGGGTCAGGCAAATTCACTTGTGCTGAGGTCTAAGCTGGTGGGCTATAAATACGAACTGCACAAGCACCCAGAACACCTTGCAATCTCTGCTAACAAAAGCGTTTTGATTTCATTATTCTATCGCTTGGGAAAATACTATGATCTTTACATTCCATTTCATGTATCAAGCATCAGGCACAATCAAGTAATAGCGACTTGAAGCGATCAGATGCCCTATGCCGTGCTAGCTGAGAGGAGGGGTGTAAGTGCCGTGGATTATAACAAAGATATTTCGATTGAAGATGCTTCTACAAAATATTAGACCATTCTAGCCTAAATCTACCAGCGTCGGACATAGCTCTAACATGTATGTTCCGTCCTCCTCGGTATACAGCCGGCCGCTGGCCACTCACTATACTCAGGACCACTCGAAGCTCGTGTCATTTTGTCCCGCAATACCTCCAGCCACATCCTGGTTGATCATGCCCTGGATGCAAGCCTCCAGGAAATCCAGGTCGTTCTGATACATCAACACCTGGCCATTAGCTGCCACAGTGATACAGTCAAGCGTCTTTGCCCGGTCGATGTATATACTCCCGTTTGCATAATGTGGCGGAACAGATACATGGCATCGGAGGGGGAGGACGAACTCGTTCGTCCACTTGCCAGGCCACAGAGCGGGTGGCGTTCGAGATCGTTAGTTGCGGCCCGGGGTTCAACGGATCCCACCAGAAGAGCAGATCCCACCAGAAGAGCAGCCACTCAAGGCCGACGTTCAGGATCAGATACAGTGCGCGAGTCGAATGGACAGCCTCTAATCTGCCAACGGCTTCGTCCATCACCTCCTTCCATTGAGAAGGTTGATCTTTTGGCGCCTTGCACTCGACCCAGAGCAATCCTCGTTTGGTACGCCGTGCATAGGGAGGTAGGAGAAGATGCACGTTTCTCACAACAACAACGACCGGCATGTCTTTAGCACGATAACATGATTAGTATCACCCTGTTGGTTGGGCGGGTAGTGTATATACACAACAGTTAGCCATCAATATATAAGGTGAAAAAAAACTGAAGGGTCTTGGCACTTTTCTTCTTCCCTTGTGTTCTTCTCTTCCAAAGAAGAAAAGAAGAAAAGAAAGGTAGATGAGCAAGATTTCAAAGCCGAGACTACCAGGAAGGGAAAGAGAAACAATCATGGGGTTTCTCTGGTGTGCCATCACTTACGATCGGGAAAGTACATGTGCAATAGAGCAACCCACGCATGCTTTTAAAACGTCCTCCCTCGTATAATCTGTCCCTTTAGCTACGAGAGTTTGAATTAAGTCGTAAGCACCTTCATAGGGAAGGTAGAAGTGTCTTGTATACATCAGCTTGTATACCAGAATATGTCTCCACAGAGATGGGTGGACTTTGATGTATCCTTGCAGCGTCCGAGCTGGAGAGCCATCATGAAGATGATACATTTCGGAGTTCAGGCTCGGCCAATTCTTAACTTTGGTCAAATGGTATTGTCCGATGCCTACTTCAATAGTCTTTTGAATCCAGTCTGATGAGATCACACAAGTTTCAAGTTGGGCGCAACTGAGAAGCCTTCACCAACTCTCAAGGCTTACATTCCTGGTTCGCCAACCTAGACAGGTAGGTCTATTTGCACCCGCAAATGCAACAGTTGCGGCTCAACTAATTTCTCGATTGTTAGTTTTTGGGCGGTCTCTCATTCTTGTAGTGACAGAGTACAGAATTAAGCCGATTCCTGGTCCCTTGGACTGAACACTACCTTAAGTTACGGCTTAATTAGTACGAAACAAGATATCGATCTCAACATGAAGTGTGTCCCTCGCCTATTTCACTTCAACCTTGGAAGTCATTAATTCCATTCAACCGTATGCCAACTATGTCGCAGCCAACCCGGGACTAAGACACAGGTGCTCTAGCCTCCCGCCCACGGAAAACAAAAGTCCCTGTCGCTTATAGTGCACTAAACGGGACTGTGCAATAGAAGGACAGTACCGGAACTACGGTTCTAACTACCATAAAACCTTATGAATGATAAGTCAAAAGGTAGCAGGCAGTCACAATTACTGTTCTGGGCATATCTAGGTAGGTAGTCAGCAATCTGGCAGAGTTGGACATAGCGGTATAACCTAGCAGCCTTAGTACTTCATGAAAGAATGTTTTAGGGCATGGCCGTTAGACTTGACAGGTTTGGCTGGGTGCAGTGATATGGTCTGGAAAGATTATTCACACCTGCCTGTTTAATCTGGTGAGCGCTGCGGATTTCATATAATGAGCGTACATACTTGTCATCACTCATATCAACATTATAAAGCCAGGTTTTAATGCTAAGGAAAATGGACTCTTCCTAGCCAGATGACGTGCTAACGTAGAAGAAGGAATTGGGATTGTAGTAAATTTCTAAAGCAGTCAACATATCTAAGAAAATATGAAGATAACCCGACAGACTACCTAGCTAGTATGAAGCATGCATGTGCCACCTGAGGTCCATCTGACAGCTGCCCAGCTGTCAGATCGAGTGGATGGCGTGCTGATTTGGTCAAACGTATAACATGATTATAGCTGAGCGTAAAATACTAAATGACAGTCTGTCTCAGTCCTTCGTCTTATATCAACTACCTTTAGTACGCTGCAATTACTAGAAACCTTTCAGACCGAAGTCTTAAATTGATGCAAGCTACTTATTCTGTGGTAGGGCTCTACAGACGATATTAGTAGATCTCAAACAACCAGTATGCCACCGGCCCCTTCAAGCTTCTCCACGAATGTGTCTTCATATCCAGTGTTCCCGAACCTAGCAAGTATCACTCTGCAATATTGTCAGTATCCGCCCGCCACGCATATAATTCCCTCGACGTCTCAAGTAGAACTCACGCAAATAAACCCCCTAATAACAATGTCGCTATAACAGACCCCCTCCGAAAGCTCGATATACGGAGTCCCTTGACACTGCTCGCTCTCGTAGAGCCGACAGCAGCCAGCATCGAACACCTCGGCAGAGCCCCGGCCTATCTCCCTGTCGCAGCCCTCGGTTGCGGCAAGGACCCCGTAGTCGTATGTATCGCTATGGCATCCGATGCCCCTGGCGGAGCCGTTGACGGGGGTGCAGGGCGAGGGGAGGTGGTGGCCCCTGTAGGTGCGGATATACCAGTCTGTGATGCCCGCTGGGATGGTGTCGCAGTCGATGTTGATGCCGGCGTACCATTTTACTGCGCTGGTGTCAGCAAGGGGGCCAGACGTGGTCTGGCGGAACCGTCCCGTTTTGGAGCGAGTTCGGACGTGTCAGCGGGGTGGATGATAGACTGACATTCCCAGGCATGGGCCGCGACCGACATGGCAATGACATTCACGCGGGAGAGAAGCATGTTTACACTGTGATATTGACGTTTGTGATGCTGCAACTAAAAATTGGCTCGTGGGCGGTAGGTTCGGGGACTATATCTGTATAATCAACAGCTGAGAGAGCAGAGTACTCTCCAAACCCGAGACATGACAGGTGCTCACTAAGCCATATACACTAACTTTCACCTCGAGTAGCACAAGAGAACCCCAAGAACCTCAGCCTCAAGCCACATGCATGTCTTCGGGGCGCGTAGCAGATCCCGGCTCGCCTTGCTTCTGTCCCCAAGCCGCCGGTGACTCTCGTGGCTGAAAGCCCCTCGCTACGACTTTCCCTCTGTGTTGCAGCCCCCTCCCCTCACGTGACAGCCAAGGGTGCATCAGGGGAAGAAAGCAGACCAGCCGTTGTGGTGTAGACGATAGTTTGGAATAAGTCATTCCAAACTTTCACACTGGGACAGAACCATGGCTGTCAGGCTTCGTAATCATCCTGCCAAGGTCGCCCTGCTGAGAGTATGCGCCTAGAGTAATGTCTTGGCACAGAAGGCGAAGCCCCTGGGTTGTGACGAGACTTTTGGAGTCCTGCGCACCAGCGACGGCCAACCCGGAGTAGAGATGATATTCTGCGGAGTCGAGGTTCATGAGGGCTGAGAATCTGCGGTGAACAGAATCCCCCTCTCAAGCAGACACCGACCCTGTAGCAGCACTCGGCACAGTGCGCTTGTCCAGGTGAGACCAGTCGCTGAATCCTTCCCAGTGGGTTCCCGCCATGAGTAATCGTAGACATCTACCTCCTTGGCCCAAACCATGTCTCGGAGGTCCAGGTCCAGGTAAAACCGAGACACAGCAGCATCCTCGCCGTACGTTCCCCAGCGGGCCGAAACCCGCCGCCTGCACGACGCGAGCCCGTCAGGCCCCAAAACACCAAGCCTCAGGGTTGAAGCCTCTCCCGCAAGGGTGTTGGAAGCAACGACCTTTTCGAGACGGAATTTCCCGTCACGCCGCCGGCCGGCCGGCCCGGCCGGGAGCAAGGCGCGCTCAGGAGCTCCTCGCCGCCCGCGAGCCCGCGAGCGCCCTGATGCCCGCCACGGCGACCCACCCCGCGACGACCACCATGACGGCCACGCGCAGCTCCCTGGCGACGCCGACGGCGGAGGGGCTGACGGTGAGCGTGTGGATGTGGTTGATGGCGCCCGAGTGGGTGGCTGCTAGGGCGAAGGACTCCATGGTGGTTTTTTTTGTTTGACTGTTTGAGTGTGGTGAAGTGGATTGTGGCAACGGGTGGTGAATGGTGATAATGTTGGTTAGAGAATGATGATCTTTCTGAAAAGGGCTTGGAGAGAATCTGATGGTAGCGAGTGAGGTCAGTGACTGGGAGAATCGATGATAGCGAGCACATGTGCTGGGTACCTTTGGGAGGTGCACAGACCAAAAGGACGAGCGACGTTGTTAGGGTTAGGGTAATCTCTCCGACCTTTCGGGGGGGGGGGGTCTGGGGGAAAGGGGTTGGGTCCATCAACATTGGGAATTGTCAATATCTACCGTCCCCGTGGTATAGAAATATATTATAGAGGAGTCTCTGAAGGAACATGGTAATTTCCAGTTCATGTGGGAAACAGCCAGATTTCATATGGACCCTCGCAGGGCAGCACGTCAAAGACGTTGCTTCAAAACGAGTAAATGCACGTCAAGGAGCAGTGGACAATGGTGTATCAGGCGACAACTCAAGCCTGAGACGCAAGCAAGTTTCTGCTATGGTATCTCGAGGAACTGGTATCCTTCAATTCTATTTTCAAATAAGCAGGAAACAAGTGCCATCCGTCAAATCATGCCAGCCCAGATCTGACACGATATCCCAGCCTGGTTCAACCCTCCCCCGGATGACCGGGCACGCCCGCCCGTTCCTGAGGGCTCTGCCAGAACCTCGGATGCAATTTTATAATCCATCCCCCTTTTCTCTTGTCCCGTACGCCCGAATGTCTAGTAACAAGGGCCGCAAAAATGCCAGTGAATTCTCCCATCGCAATGAAGCCCTCTCTTAGGGTGCGCGTTCGCAATGAAATGCCGTGTTGTAATGCTGTATATAGGTTGCCGGATCCGTTTTCTCTCCCGAATGGATGTGTCGGCACGTGTGATGGTAGCGAGTGAAGGAAGGGCCTGTAGCAACCGTCGTGGGACGTAGGCATCTTCGCGAAAATTTGGTATCAAAAGGTCAATGGTGAGGACGGTGGCGCCTCGCCTCGCCTCGCCTCGCCTCGTTGGTGATGGTAGATAAAACAAAATGCTGGGAAGCATAAAAGCCTCTGTAACCAATGACGCCGGAACATCCCAATCCATATAGTAAACTAAAGAAAAAAGATATGCCCGTCATGCTTTCCTCTCAAAAGGAAGTTGTGAGTTCGACCAGGTCCTGTGTCGTCGTCGGTCGGGTAAACATATCGGTAGATGAGTGGTGCTTCCCTCGTAGGGGTTTTCTCGTATACGAAGCGGCGAGGTAGATCACAGGATGACACATTTCGGGTGGTCCTTTCTCTTGCGCCTTCGTCTCCGTCTGCTGCGGTCGTCGTACTTGTAACGAGTCTCGTAGGTTTCCTCGTCCATGGCTTCCATGGCATCATCTGCAATCAACATCTGTCGACATATATCGGTGAAAACCTCGTCAACGTTTGCTGTTCACAGTCGTCAATTTTTCGGTCTTTCAACGTTCTGGGGCTTCTGGTGTCAAGACACGCACTTCTCGTCCTGGCGCTCGCCTCGTAGTAGGGAGCGCCCCATTCCTGTGAGACGGCAAAGGCCTTCGGCCGGGGAACCTCTCTCTGGTCCTCGAGGTCGGCCTTGTTCCCGATGATGACGATAGGGACCTGTGGTTGGTCCTTAATCCGTAGAATTTCCTCCCGTAGACCGTACAACTCGGCTAATGACGACCGCGATGTTATGCTGAACACCAGAAGGAAGCCCTGTCCATTCCTCATGTATACATCCCTCATGGACGCTACAGCGTGTCAGCAAATAGTGACCTTTGCGAGATAGACGGCAGACAGGATGGGTGTCTTACTGAATTGTTCCGTTCCCGCAGTGTCCAGGCTGGACAAGTTTGATTAGCCACGTGAAGATGAGGCATCTTGGCCGAGACAGTCGGAGACTCACATTTCCAAGACAACTTGCCGTCCCTGGGCTTCGTGTTAGTCAAGAGCATCGATTTTGGAGTGGGCATCAGCAGGGGGGGGGGGGAGAGGGAGCATACATCGACGGTAAGCTGTTTTTGGTAGGAATCCTCAATGGTAGGGTCATAGCTCTCTATCCACTCGTTATGGACGAATTGTGCTGCTTGACAGTCAGTCGGCTGGTCGTTTAGCGTCTCACATGGACAGTTGTTCATGTTGGTTTGACAGCTCTGTGGACAGGGGGCCTTGAGGCGCCCTTGTCGATTTATGGGGTCCACTTACCCGTCAAGCAGCTCTTCCCCACGCCACCTAGTGAAAAGGGGGGACCACCCAGAGTCAGTCAAGTTGCATGTGACATTATCCCACGTAGCTACCTAGGTAGATATGTACGCAAGACGGGACCTTGAATATGCAACGGTCCAAGGCGCGGATGCGGATGCGGATGCTCACCTGCTCCGAGGACAACTACCTGGAACTCCCGACTGCAGGGTGTTGTTAACAGCTGTTTCAGTGGAGGGCCGGGTGGTGAGCAGTGACTTACTGCGCCTGATATTTTGATTGCACCATGATTTCAAGCCGGATGGCGCATGCATCAAGCCTGACACGAGGGAGGCGTCAAAGGAAAGTGAGGTAATGTCGAAAACTAATGCCTCGTCCCGTTCCGTCCACTGACAAATGGGGTGTCTAGAAAGATCCTATGACAACGACCTCCGCCAAAGCCTGTCACCCCCAACTGCGATCGAGTCGGCGGGAAGGGGGATATATCACGATACTGTGATGATGCAGAGTTCGTCATGCAGCGAGGTGGTTCTTTTTTCCCTGGCCAGGACAGCGACCCAAGTCGAGAGGTTTTCGTAAGTGAAATTCCAAACCGAGCTTCGTCGGGAGGTCCCAGCAATTCAACCGTTCCGGAGGACCCTGAATTTCTGGAGAGCCGCGGGCGCGTAAATCCCTGCGCTGTTTGGGGGCTGGAAGCGGGGGGTTTGAAACAAAAATGCGTGGGAGCGAGTGGAGAGGGAACCCTCAGAGGGAAAAAAAAAAATCCCACGGAAAAATAAAATGATGTGTCGTGACAGACCAGGGGGTGGGCGGAATCAGCAAGGACTCTCGGCGCGGTGGTTTTTTTGTTCTTTCTCGGTTGTTTTTGTTTTGTTTTGGTATCTTCGGTTTGGGTTTCCCTTCAAAATAGAAGGATGAACCAAGCAGTCAGTCAGCTGTCGCGGGTTGCAAATCCAAGGAGCGAGGCGTCAAGGGGGGGCGTTTGGGGGCGCCGGGAAGAGGCGGTTGATGACAGGCTGTGACAATAGCGCGAAATGGCCGTAAAATGTCCCAATAAGGAAGTAAACCGAGCTGTGGCGATGATGATGTGGCTGGAGTGGCTCCGAAGGGGGCAACCAGAGAGTTTGGTTTCAATGTTGTGTTGAGCGCATGAATGAAAAAGCATGGGCTTCTTCAAACTTTCGGGTCGATCTTTGTTGTGGTGACATCAATGAAATGAATAGTCTTTCTAAGTAACGAAGTACGGTCGGTAGGTTACTTGGGGTTATTATTCACTTTGTGTACAGAAATGACCATGAACTGCCCCCCCCCTGTTGACCGGTGATGATCCCACGTTCCGTAGTGGCAGCCAAGCCAACGAAACGGCAGATCAAGATCAGGTCACGGCTAGATACTGTACTGTAAAAATACCCGGCCACCGGCAGATGACGGAGGCAACCTCCAAGCGAGCGAATAAGTAGATGGGTGAGTAAGCGAGTGGGTGTGAATTCGGAAGATGGGCGGGTGGGTTCAGTCAGTCAGTCAGTCAGTCGATATGTTTATCAGTCGAAGTGGACGTTCTCTTTCTTGGGGACAGGGAAGGGAGGATCAGTTTAAAAGGTAGGGAAAAAAGAGAGAGGGAGAAAGAGGAGACCACGACGGGGTCCTGTTGGTGATGAGGCCAGACCAGGTGCGTTGGGCTGGTGATGGTGCGTTAGGCTGGTGGTGCCGGGAGTTTATACCGGACAAAGCTCCATCCAATTGGGACAAGCTCGTCCATGGACCGGTGAGGCGAGATATGAAATTGTCAAGAATCAAGAGATAAGAGGATGTGAGCGAGCGATGAGAAGAGAATCGAAGTCTATGTGGGAGAGAAAGAGAAATGGAGAGATGGGGGAGGCTTCTTGGTTTAGGGCAGCCAAGGCAATGTAAACAAGGGTGAGATTGATGGTCGTGGTGGTAGGTTGTTGTAGTAAGTAGTAAGTAGTAAGTTGTAAGTAACCTTGGAATATGATGTATGTATGTACGTAGTATGTCGGACTTAGTACAGGTGGTGTGGTTGTCTGGCGGGCGGATCAATTGACACATAAAACAATGAATGGGTAAAAGCAATCCATCCGTATAGGTGCCCAGGTGGTCAGGATCACCCAGAAGAGATGGATGGATAGGATGAATGGATGGATGGAACAGTAAGTATCGCGACCGACAATGTTAGATTCGTGATGAAATCCTGAAAAGGCGTAGTCCCTTTTTCTTTTCTTCTTGCCTTCCTTCTTCTTGTCCCTTTTCCTTCTCTTTTCTTCCCTTTTCTTCTGCTTTACTTCCTCTCTCGCACCCCCCTCGCGTGCCGATTTCCAAACGTCCACTTCAGGTTATTATTACCACAGTACAAAGTTTAAAACGGATGGAACTCTTACATACGACTTACCACTTACCACTTTCCGCGAGACTCCGCCTTTGTTACGTTGCGCCCGCAAGATCATATTCCGGGCTCCATTCTCGCGTGCCCTGAGCCCTGGGACCCTTGCCAGACCCTTGCCAAACCCTTGCCGAACCCTTGCGAACCCTTGCGAACCCTTGCCAAACCCATGCTAGACATTGCTAACCCTGGCGTGCTCTGGTTCAACCCTGGCTTCATCGATGGAGCGGACCTCGGGATCGATTCTCATGCAGAGTCGGCGAGGCCAGATGTGAAGGGATTGTAGAAGGTGCAGTAATACGGAAAAGAAGAAGAAGAAGAAGTAGAAAGAAGAAAGAAAAATACCCAATCCTTGCGATATCCACCACAGTGTTTTGGGAGTCCGTGTGCCCGTATTCACTCTCATTCTAACTCATCACCAACGTGCGCTACTGCAGCCACGCGATGCTACTACTGGATACTTACTTGAGTAGATAGGTACTGTTCTTGAAGAAAGTTGAAGCAAGGTGATGCCTTGACGAACGACCTGCACTGTCATTTATCGGTCACATATCACATACCTAGGTATATGTGTGTGTGTTTGTGTGTGTGTGTGCAAGGAAATGTCCCTGGCCATGAAGCAGAGGGTCGATGGGCCGAAGTCTCCAGGGCGGCTTCTCGTTCCGCTGTTTCTCACTTACTGCTACCGTGCAGCACCCGACCCGAGAAGCCCCAGCCAAGGGTATCCCGCCTCAATCGCCTCAGTCACCCTCGCTATAATATAACAACCAATAGGGATGAATAGGGGAGGTCCATCTCCAGCGACCCGACTGCAGGTTGCCCGCCTTCCGTGATGTTCCCCGGGACCCCTTGTTTTTCGCGGCTGGCCGAGTTTTACATATCCATCCATGTGTTTCTCATATTTTACTATAGGTACGGACGGGCCTACTCCTGGTTCTCACACTGGTATATATCTAGGTATCTAGGTACTTGAAGTACTTGAGGTATGTACCTAGGTAGTCTTCTTAATTGCTATTCCTCAACCCACCAAATTTGATTCCTGACAAGAGAACCACTTTCACAAACCCACCCCGTCCCAATCCACCACAATCCACCAATCCACCGAATCCACTTATGATGAACCCAGTCGCCATGCACATTGGCAAAATCCACATCACATCCCTGACCTGGCTTTTCTGTATGTACAAGCTGCCCCCCACTGTTAGGGAGGACATGTCTGGTCGCACAAATCCACAAACAATCACCATTGTCCGCTCCTCCCTCCCCCCCCCCTTCTCCACCACCCGCGAACATGCCGCTCCCACGCGCATTCACGACAAAAACAGAACTCCTCCGGTTTTGAAGCCCAACACTGTCGATCGCATGAAAGAGAAAATACAGAAGACGCGGGATTATGTATGTACCTACCCCTTCGCTCACTCACAGTTTTCCCCGGGAGAACGGCACGAAAACACCGTACGATGGTGCTCGCTACGGAAACCTCCACATGCAGCGTGCTCCGAGGCATCTTAGCCTCGGGACCACACTCTCCCTCCTCCATAACCTTCTTCACCAGCGGCGTTCCCAGACCGAGGACGTCTAGATTGGCTCAGCGCTAGCGTCGTCAAGTCCGGGGTTTCCATCACCACGACGAGACGGAAGCCGCGACGGCCCTCATCAGCCTCGTCCTCGTCCTCGTCCCCGTCCCCAAGGACCCAGGAAGCGCAGTGGGCTCTCGCCAGAGGATTTTCTCCAGTGCCATTTCGACCCGGAGGATGCCGCCCATGGATCAACCCTTACGGCACATACCGTCTCAACCCTTTAAGATTGCGGCTCTAATAATATGTAGGGCTTGCCTGACAGGTAACATTGAGCGCAAAGGATGGCGCACATCGAGGAGGCCAAGGGATCACATCACGTCCAACTACCTACCAAGTAGGTATATGCCACCGCCGCAGCCTATGAAAAACATAAAAGAACAAGGATCGCCAAATCAAACATGGCTAACAGCCGATCGGGAGATTGCCCATTGTCTGGATCCTACTTTCTGTGTGTATGTACGGTATGACGGCCACTTCTTGTTCCCATCGCTGTTTGTTACCCTCTCTGTGTGACAGCACCGTTTGGTGAGGGGGGGGGCGGGACCTGCCTGCTGGCTTGCTAGCTCTCTATCCTTTCATCTCATCCCGTTTCTCCAATCCCTCCACCTCGGCCCAGGGTGAGTAAAGCAGTATTCCCAAGCTGCATCTAAAAATCGTCATCGAGATCTACCTAGGTAGGCAGGTTTTGAGGCTGTCTCTCCCTCCCCCGGGCTCCCCCCTACAGGTGTGTCTGCTAAGGGCTTGGCCTGGAGACTACTGAGGTAGACTCGAGCCCAAGTCCCGGTGAAACTAGGTCAGCCCTGTCCTGCACTTTCTTTCTTCCACAGCACCAAGGGTCCTCGAGGCTGGCTCATTTCCCCTGCTCGGGTCAATGCGCGGGCTACCTTGTTTCCTGGCGTCCCTCCCGAAGTTGTCAAGTTTCAGGTTCTTCGGCAGTCCACTGGGACGACTTTTCTCGGATTGGTCTGTCGGACCGGCCTCGAGTCAACCACCCGGCACCGGACGGAGCATTGCTTCATCATAGTTGCTAATAAGGTCTGGGGGGAGGGGTGTTAATGGTCCGGGGCAGGGACTGGATGTACTTCGAACTCCAAGCCGGGGAACAAATGCCTCCCCCTTATGTCCAATCGTACAAAATCCACACATACAATGTCACGATATTCCCGGGGGAAGACCACACTGAACGCCAGAGTCCCCAATCGGAACACCCCCAAAAGCTCCGCCCGAAAAAAGCACTCCTTCGCCCGGGCGCGTGAGTGGCTTGCAGCTGGCAGTTGGCAGCTAACATACATGAACATGCCCCCGTCTTTGGCCCTGCAGCTTGCTTGCTTGCTTGCTTGCTTGCTTGCTTCTCACCAGTTGCTCCCCTCCCTCCCACCCCTTAGGGGCTGGCGGTCCGTACATCCGTTCCGGAAGAACCTGCCACCTATCATCTTGCCGTCCCACTACATATGTATGTGGTGTAGTCGATGGGCTTGGATGAATGAGAACCAAGCCACCGAAGCTCTTCCTCACGTCGGCACGCTCTTTGTGTCACCCACGAATGCGGCGGCAAGGCGCTTCGGGGTAAAGGGGTCTGTGTGTGTGTGTATGTGTGTTCATGATGGGCGGGCACGGCCGGCGGCCTGAGCAGGGCCCCGGCAATGCAAGGCAGGTTAGTGTGTGCACATTGGCAGGCAGGCAGGCAGGCATGTAGGCACGTACGTACTCAAGTACATGAACGGTTGGCGTCTAGCTGCAGTCGCAGCAGTTGCGCTGTGCATAAGCCGGGTGCTACACGGGTGCAGGCTCGCATACATATGTGCCTAGCCATGAACCGTTGGAGCTAGTCCGTCCACGATACGGGCTAGTCAAGCACGGTGGTCTCTCGCTGGGTGGTTTCTTCAGCAACTTATATACCTACTTTACTAGCCTGCAGGCACGTCTAGCACCTTTGCTTGATGTGCCAGTGTCACTCGGCTCTCTGGTAGAGACGGCTGCCACCTCGTAGTAGGTGTGGCTTCGCCCGCCGCACCCTTCACCACTACCACTGCCGGCCGCGATAATCTTCTCGAGTTCCCATCTCGCACTCCGGCAGTTGTAGGAACGGGCGCACAGACAGAGGGATCTGAACGGTCACACGAGGCTTGACCCGATGCGGCAATCCGACGAGAACCCAAGGCACTCGTGCCCGCCGCGCGGCGAACAGAGACCAGGGGCGGCGGCATGATGCTCGAGTCCGGATGTCCGGTGCTGGGCGAATCTTGGTTTGATTTATTATGGGCGCCGAGCGTTCAGGCCCCCGTAATGTGATGGTTTCCCCCCCTCTCTCCCTGTATCTCACGGCGAGGCCCAATGGGGTCCTCCTGGTAACACCATTACACCGTCGGGAGGCCGTGCTCTGCGGCCGTTGAAGGTATCAGTTACGAGGATGGCCCGCAGATCGTCAAGGGGGTGTGAAATAGCCCCGATGCGACAGCCGCTCGGGTACTACTTTGCTTCTTTGGTATCTTTGATAACTGGTTGTGTTACTTGACCACCATTATGTCACTATGAGGCGGCGCTTGTTGTGGCCACGCTGGTGGTATCATGTCACTCATCCATTGTGATACTCGGTCACTTTGTCCTCCGAGATGAGATATCTATCCAAGTATGCTAGTCATGTCAGGTAAGCCCAGGGGTAGGTAGGGGTGCCTTCTCTTCTGTATCTACAGCCCCACGTTTCCTGGGGCCAAATAATGCCCCCATCGGCATTCCTTACTGCATCCCCCATCAACCGTCCTTCGCATCTCCGCGGCGCTCACCTCCCGTCCCCGGCCTCGTGCTGTCATCCGCCGAACTCCGTACTGCTGGCTCAGCCCGCGACGGTGCCTCCGCCGGAGTCACGCCCACCGCTCCCTCTTCGACGTCCTTCTCTTGCTGTCGCCTTCTTTCCTTGCGGCTCTTCCTCTCGGCGAATTTGAAGGGGATGCCCTGCTCTTCGTGTTCGGCAGCGATGTCGTCGAACGTCTTGCCTTGGGCCTTTGCGTCCTTCCGGATCTTGCGTGTCCGGAGTAGCCATATTATGTGGGAGGCGAAGATGCCGGCTTCGAGAGCACAGCTTTTTGTCCCGGATGATCGTGATTAGTTATCGAGTTCTACAGTATATTTGCAGGGTGTTGAGTCTGCCGGAGACCTACCATATTGCGTACTGGACGCCTCCCAATATATCAAAATTATTTTGTGCAACTAAAGCCATGAGCGAGAAGAAGCCCCCGTTCCAGTCCATCGTGAGGAATATCTGCCAAGACAAGTCAGCGTCTTCTCATCCTTTCTAGAAAGGCAGGTAGGGCAGGCCAGGCCGGCCGGTCGACTAACCCAATTGATACCAATCACCCTCCCCCTCCTCTTCCACAACTCCCCATAAGGCGACAACAGCCCAACAGCCAGCAGCACAGCCGCCACGATTCCGATTACCAAGACGGGCGTCTCGTTCCCCGCCCTGTATATGGGCCGTATGGTGAGGATGAGCGCGGCCTCGACGCCGCCGAAGACGGCGGCGATGGCCAGGGCCAGCAGGGCGGTGGGCCAGGGGCGCCAGCCGCGCGAGTAGACGCGGGTCTGGGCCCAGCTGGCGAGGCAGAGGGTCATGAAGACCTGGGGCTGGACCTGGATGGGCACGTTGAAGTTCTGGACGACGGCGTAGGTGCCGAAGGGGACGCCGTAGAGGGCCCAGAGGAACATCATGGACCCGGGGAGGCCGTCGGTGGACTTTGTCCGCCAGTTGGTCCAGATCTGCGGGAAGAGCTGGACGCACCAGAGGACGGTGCCGATGGTGCCCAGGACGGTGGCCGCCACGGGGCTGGAGCCCTGGGGGGCCATGGTGGTGGTGGGAGCACTTCAGCGGGGGCCTTTGGGGGACGCGGGTGGGAGCGGTTGTTTGCAGACGGGGTTGGTATATATGAAGCCTCTCCGGCGTTGGACGTAAGATAGAGATGTGATGTTTGTAGAGAAGAACTAATTGTTATCAAGTGTTCGCCCCTGATCCGCCCTCGGGCGAGCGAGTGAAAGTGATGGCTCTATCGCTTGGTTCGATATGACGTTCGAGTAGACCAGCTTGATGATTATCCTTCCCCTCCCTTCGAAATGCTTAACTCCGGCACGATTTGTAAAAACCAAAAAACGACACACGACACGAGCCGTCGTATGTGAAAGCAAGCGTATGCGCGCTGACGGCGCAAAAGATAACACCAACGATGGACGACGTTGATCTGCTGCGCAGCACAAAACTGCTCGACGGAGCCTAGGAACAAATAATCGTCGTGAGATGACGTTGTCCGGTAGTTGAAGAAACATCAGAAAGCCTTCCAAACTCAGGTTGTAATCATCCATGACATATCGATTTCCCTCTTCTTTTCTTGATCCATCAACCAACGGCCCGCTCGCCCCACAAAGCCCGGTACCGGGCTACTTTCCCCGGCATGATAAACGTCTTGTGGACGGGTCGCCGGGCAGCCGATCACGGTCCGAGCCTGGCGGTGTCGAATGGGATATCCATGGATCCTCTTAGATGTTGTGCAGCGGCTGCCACAATTGATGTTGAACTCTACAACAAACTCTTGGAGAACCTGTGGATTGGGCCAATGTATTGTATGTCGGACAGATTGATCCAGATAATGAGGGTACTGTACCATCATGGACCCTAACCCTGCCGCTACAACAATACTGTGGTATGAATGCCAGCTTTGAGTCTCCAGGTTAGATGTTCGCACTGTGTTTCTCCCAAGTTTTGACCCTGTAGCACACGTCCTGCGCAAGAGAAACACGGTCTCTGGAAACACTACATACTGTGCACACTGCAAATTTCATGAACACCAACTGCTCTCAGTTTTTCACTGGCAATCAGCCAATATCGAACATTCACCTTGACTGAGAACTCTCAATCACAATCACTTCTTATACCAGGTTCTTAGATCATAATTCAGAGGGAATTTCAACAAGGACCATTCATCTCATTGCTGCCATCACCGCAAAAGAAGAACTCTCTCACCCAACATGTCAGCCTCACCCGTACCCGCAGCTGCACCCGCAGTTACACCTGCACCATCAGCAGCCTCCAAGGCCAAATCAAAGAAGAGAAAGGCCCAGGATGAACCCCAGACCACAACCAAGAAGACAAAGCCCAGCAAGCAGGAGCATGATGACTCCCTCCTCGACCTCGAGGCAGGCGTGAACACCACCTTCGCCAAGATGGACCCGCAGCTCCTGGCCGACCACGTCGCCCGCCAGACCAAGAGGTTCGGCACGGACTTGAGCCCGGTCGAGCTTTCTGACCTGTACATCTCCGCCAACGCCATCAGGGATTCGACGGACTTCACCAAGACCAGGACGAAGGAGAACCTGGCGGACTTCCTGGAGCAGTTTGCGGCCGCAGAGGGCAAGGAGGGCCAGGAGAAGGAGAAGGAGACCAAGAGGCTTGGGGAGGCACCGCCCAAGAACGGTGCGCCCCACACGATTGTCGTGACAGGCGGCGGTCTGAGGGCCGCGGACCTTGTGCGGGCCTCGAGGAAGTTCCAGAAGAAGGGCAACGTGGTTTCCAAGCTGGTGAGTTTTATCCGAGCGCCCGCGTATTACGTACCTAGGTGCTATGAAGCGTATATACTCACACCCTGCCTAGTTTGCCAAGCACTTTAAGGTCGAAGAGCAAAAGAAGTTCCTCGCCAAGAGCAAGACGGGAATCGCGATTGGCACACCTGCCCGTTTGATGGAGCTGCTTGATAATGGTGAGCTCATCTCCCTCCCGAGTAACCCAATTCACCGGAAACATGGCTGACAAATCTATGCAGGATCACTCTCCGTGGAGTACTTGAAGCGGATCGTGGTAGATGCTTCGTACATTGACCAGAAGAAGAGAGGAGTTCTGGACATGAAGGACACGATGATGCCGCTTTCCAAGTGGTTGACGAGGGATGAGTTCAAGGAGAGGTACCTTGAGAGGGAGAAGCACCTGGACTTGCTGTTCTTCTGAGTAGACGACGGAGAGTGGATGGCGATGATGTGTTGACACACAAGGAGATGCTCAGCTCCCACTCGCGTGGAGAGAACGACCAGACTTCCCAGATTCGCATCAGGGATCATTGGCATGCCGGTTTCCAGCCTCACTTCAGAGTGTAGGAGGTGACCAATGCAGGAAGAGCATGCCATGTAACCCAGAAGTCGGTCGACGCTTCCCGAAAACCTGAATTGGCTGAAGCTGAATGTATCCTGGCAGACACTTCCTATGGGGAGCTGGCTGTGCTCAAAACGTCAGGAACGTTAAAAGAGCAGAAGAGCAGAAGAGCCAGGAGTCGCATGAGTCCGGTAAAGTTGTGGCAGTTACGATCTGGGAAGGAAATAATGTTGGACTCCGGGCTGTACGGTTGGGCCCATCACTGCCCTTCATGGCAACAGACAGACATACTGGCTCCTTCACTATTGGCAGCATAAAATGAAACATTTTCACACTTGGGCATATGCAAGTTTTTCTGGTTTCTCATCCCGTCTTTCTGGTTGACAAGTCGCGAGCCAAGCCTCACCACTTCGCTCGACTCTTGCCGTTGACGCCTGCTCATTCGAAGCTCCGTAGTCCCTCCTTCCTCTTCGTCCACGATGGAATACCACTCCTCTCTACAGGGAAGGCATCGACCGTCAAGCTTATTGAATTGTTGTTTTCCCCTTTATTAGACTTTGCAAACTTATTCCGACCTCCTCTTCTCTTTTCCTTTCTTCAACATCCATCCCACCCGCCACCTCAGAACACCACACCAAACATCACCAACCTACAACCAGCTCGTTTATTGGACGTCAATCATTTTGGCTTTTTTGGATTGTGTTTACTCTTGATCTTGCTCCTCTTCACTTCTCCACCCACACACATATTCCCGCTCACGCGCTGCTATCTTTGCGTTTCTGCAAGACGCTCTTTTTTGGAGATCATCTCTTCGCGAACAGCAATTTCGATCGATACTCTACACACCTTCTTTCCTTCTTTCTAGGACAACACTCGCTTCGTGCTCTTGTCAACATGCGGTCTGCCAATCTCCTGACGACGGGCATCTGTGTCCTCCAGCTGTCCTATGCAGCTGATGCACAAATCATCCATGGCTCAAGTATGGTCACCTACCTTACAGACCATCATCTCCCTCATGACTGACATGGGAAGCAGGCACTGCCAAACTGGACACCCTCACCACTGTGGACTTTGACCCTGCCCACAGAGGCCTCGGCGGTCTTGACTTCCCTCAGACCATTGGCATGGGCCCCTCATCAGGCGACATTCATTTGGAGATCAATATTCATCTTGATTCTTCCTTAGCCAGCAATGGTCCCAACTCCTCAACTCTCACACTCGCTTCATTCTCTGTACCTACTGATTCCACCATCACGAGCACTCTTCCTACTGCTGAAGAGCCTGTTTCTGGATCTCCGCCATCTGGTACCGATTTCCCTCCCGCCTCACCTGCTGATTCTGCCATGCTCTCTATTCCCACTGGTCCCGTCAAGTTTCCTGCCGGTATCGCTGCATCAGCAGGTCCACACATCGTCGGTCAGAACATGCTCCCTCCCAGGGGAATGAATGACGTCTCCCACATCGCTGAGACTGACTGTGATGAGGGCGGCCTCGGGAACAGTGGACTTGGCAGCGGTGCAGGCCTGGGGAACGGCGCTGGCCTTGGGAATGGCGCTGGCCTCGGCAATGGCGGTCTTGGGAACGGAGGCCTCGGCTCCGGAGCAGTTGCAACTGTCACCGTTTATGTTCCTGCTGGTGCTGGTGGTGGAAACGGAGCAGGCCTCGGAAATGGTGGCCTCGGAAATGGGGCTGGACTCGGCAACGGTGGTCTCGGGAACGGGGCTGGTCTCGGCAACGGAGCAGGCCTCGGCAATGGTGGACTTGGAACTGGAGGACTCGGCAACGGAGCAGGCCTCGGCAATGGTGGACTTGGCAATGGAGGCCTCGGCTCCGGAGAAGTTGCGACTGTCACTGTTTATGTTCCTGCTGGTGCCGGTGGTGGAAATGGAGCAGGCCTCGGAAATGGTGGCCTCGGAAACGGGGCTGGACTTGGGAACGGGGCTGGACCTGGAAACGGACCTGGCCTCGGCAATGGTGGTCTTGGAAACGGCGCCAGCGGCTCGGGAAGTGGTGGGTGGCCTCCTGCATATGGCACTGGCGGATCAGGCAATGGAGGATCAGGCGGCCTGGGAGGCGGTCTGGGAGGACTCGGAAACGGTGCCGGTAATGGAGGAACAGGCGGTCTGGGAGGACTTGGCAATGGCGCTGGAAATGGAGGAGCAGGAGGAATCGGCGGCAATGGTGCTGCAGGTCAAATCACGGTTGTTTCGATCACGACAGTCTTGGTCCCCTCGGCCACAGTTACGCAAACGATTCTGGCGGGCAGCGGAAATGCAGGTCTGGGCGGACTGGGAGGCAACGGCGCCGGCCTCGGGAATGGTGCTGGAAGTGGCAATGGAGCAGGTCTCGGCAATGGTGGTCTTGGTAACGGCGCTGGCAATGGAGCAGGTCTCGGCAACGGCGCTGGCCTTGGGAATGGCGCTGGCCTTGGAAACGGCGCTGGCCTTGGGAACGGCGCTGGCAATGGAGCAGGTCTCGGCAACGGCGCTGGACTTGGCAATGGGGGTCTTGGGAACGGAGCTACAGATGCATCAACAAGTTGCCTGGGGGGACTAGGGGGTGCTGCCAACGGAAACTCAGGCGGGGGCATCCTCTCGACCATCTCGACCATCACCGTTATCACTGTTCAAGGGGGAATAGCCGCGAGGACACCTCAGGGTGCTGAAGACACGACTTCAGTCTACGCAACGCAGGCGGCGTACTCTGAAGCGTATGTCACACAGTCTTCAACTTCCGGGCGACGAATCCCATCATCTCTGCTGGCTCTCGCTGCCTAGGCCGCGGCAGTGTTCGGATTGTACACCCCACTGGCGGCCCTCCTTGGAGTCTGATCACCACTTGTCCCTTCAGGCGGACAAAAACGGTGCCCGGAACAGCAGCAGCTTCCAGAGCCTCTTCGACATTCTGCCCCATCTCACATTTGCTTATTGGAACAGAATATCGGTGCGGCGAATTGGCATGAAGTGTTGAATCATTCTTCGAATCTTATGGAAAGGAGGTCAGGGGGTATTGAGGTAATGAGGTGGACCTTTTGTTTCTGGTGATATACTTACCCAATGGATTTCATCACGCGAGAGACATGATAGAACTATAGACGCGCCGCAATAATGTTAGATCCTGCTGCTGCTTATGGCATTTCAATGATTGTCTCTTCGTTACCTTCGATGACTGTGGTGACAATGACATCTGTACCAGGCGACGACCCGAACGTGTTGTCGTCCCGTATGTAGAACCAAGCGGTATGAGTTCCGCTCCCAACGGCCCGGTCCGCGCTGGTCGCATAATGGGCCGCATACTCAGTATCCTCCTTTCGGAGAAAATCCACCATTACGCCACAGCAGTCCCACCAGCAGAAGCCTAATATCTTCCAGACCGAAGAGCCTCCACTACTGTGGTAATGCCCCCCTTGGCACTGCTCAACGCTCTCACAATTCTTGAGGAGTCCGTCCTTCTTCATGACTCTGACAGCATCAGGCCCGAGGGCTGGCTCCAGCACTGGAAAAGAAGTCGGTGAACGGAGATCCGCCGAGGAACACATCATTCTCGGTTGGTATCGTGGAAGGACTTATTGGGTGCTGAAGACGAAGGCGCGCCCTGCCAGCATCTGTAGATGACATGGCTTTTTGCCCTGTCTTGCTCTTCTCAGCATGTGCCAGCAGAGCCTTCCATCTGCTGCTTATGCCGGCGGACTCCCACAAGCCCCTACCCTCTGCTACGGGCAACTACTCCTCTTATAACCTGTGGTATTCCAGTATTCTTGCAGCGAGCCTAGCATACCGCTCTGTACTTGGCCACCACGGACTCATGGTCCAGTGTTACTTGAGTCAAGTATGAAGTCGAGCCTGAAAAGCTCCCCGTGTCACTGTTTACAGTTGGAGCGAACTTACCGTACCTACCTAGGTAGGTAGTCAGGATAGTTCCTATTGGGATTGCTGGATCAGCACCCTCCCTCGTATCTGGCTTCCACGCTGGAAAGTATAGGAGAGCAAGTAGAACTAAGGCGTTTATACGGAATAACTGGCTCCAAATTTACTGTTCCTGCAAGACTAGCAGATCAAAGAGCCTGCCATTGTGACTTGAAAAGGGGGTGATCCATAGAGCCCTGTGGCCAGGGTTAGGTCTGTAGTGGTACCCCCCCTGGGGATTAGGGGGTTAGTGCAAATAGCTTGAGGTTTGCTTATCTTATCTTAGTCGCACCAGCGCCAGCCACATGCGATTCCGCCTTTTTTTTTCCATGAGCGGCAGAAAATTCCCTGTCTTAGCCATTCGACCGCTGAGTTTCCGTACCCAAGTTCCTCAGTCGCACTACACCTCTCCAACACAATACAACATCCCAAACGGTTCTCTTGGAAATAGAGGCCATTTGATACCCCCAAAAGAATAATGGCGAAATCAGTAAAGCCAGCCCAGCTCGAGGCCGAGAAGAAGTCCTCCAAGAAGCGCAAGCTCAGCGACGCCCAGGAGGCTGTCGCACAGCCAGACGTCGAGGAGAAGGCCGCAACCAAGAAGTCCAAGAAGTCCAAGAAGGACATGAGCGAAAAGGTCGAGGCGGAGGAGCCCGAAGCCAAGAAGGAGAAGAAGGAGAAGAAGGAAAAGAAAGAGAAGAAGAGCAAGAAGTCCAAGACTGAGACCGAGACCGAGACCGAGACCGCGCCTGAGCCCGCCGAGGCCGAGGCTGCTGCGACTGCGGACGCGGAGACGACAAAGAAGGCTTCCAAGAAGGACAAGTCTGCCAAGAAGGCCGCGAGTGTAGACGCTACGGTCGCCGACGAGGAAGTCGAGAAGAAGGCCTCCAAGAAGGACAAGAAGTCCAAGAAGTCAACGAAAGAGAAGGCGGAGAAGAAGAGCACAGACGAGGTGAAGGAGGGGGGAGATGTCGAGATGACAGACGCCCCCGAGGCTACCGAAGAGGGTGCCGAGGAGGAGGAGGAGGCGGGCGCAGCAAAGCGCGAGAAGTTTATCTGCTTCATTGGTATGTCCTCGCCCCGTTCCTGCTGCCCTACACACTGACCACACCCCACCCGAAACAGGCCTTCCACAGCTAACGCCGCAAACTCTCACCCACAGGCAACCTCCCCTTCACCGCCACCAAGTCCGACATCGAGAAGCACTTCTCCTCGCTGCAGCCGACGTCGGTGCGCCTCCTGACGGAGAAGGGCAACCCCAAGAAGTCGCGCGGCATCGCCTTTGTCGAGTTCGGCGAGTTCGGGCACATGAAGACGTGCCTGGCCAAGTTCCACCACACCGAGTTCGCCGACGGCGACGGCAACATGCGGCGCATCAACGTGGAGCTCACGGCCGGCGGCGGCGGCAAGACGCCCGCCCGGCAGGACAAGATCAAGGCCAAGAACGTCAAGCTCAACGAGGAGCGCGCGAGGCGGATCCAGGCCGAGGAGGAGGCCAAGGCCGCCGAGAAGAAGGGGGGCGGCGCCGGCGCCAAGAAGGGCGCCGGCGAGGCCAAGGCCGGCGAGGAGGGGGAGAAGAAGGAGCCCCAGCCCGAGGACGAGGACTGGGTCCACCCCAGCAGGAGGGGCCAGATGGGCGCCGGGGGCGAGGACAACGACGACTCTGATGACCTCTACGGCGGGTGGTCCAACGGGCGCGGGCGCGACGGCGCCCGGGGCCGTGGCCGTGGTCGCGGGGGCGGTCGTGGCCGTGGAGGCGGGAGGGGCCGCGGAGGTGGCAGGGGCCGGAAGTTCTAGGAAGGAGCCGGTCCACACTCCAACCCATGGTGGGTGCGCACTCCGTCCGCTCCCCTGTAATCGCCAGCTTCCTCTGAGGGCCGGACTGCAGTTTGGAGTTTGGCCCGATGTCAGGTGCTGATCTGACAAGAGGCGCAACCGTCAGAGCAGTCATTGGGTATTGCCGACCCATGTGTCTGGCTGGATTCTTGGGATATTGTCGGGAACGTGAGGCGTCTTGGTCATGATGGAGCTCACTATACCTCTTACCCTTTTATTTTCGCATGATACCCCTATCAGTTTTAGAGGCAGGTAGAGACACATCATATATACGTTTTCTTACAACAGACACCAGCAAACGTCACATCTCCATCAGGCCGGTTTCGTAGGATCTGGGATCAATAGCAACTGGTATGATACGTAGTTGGTTTCCATCGAGAACAATCCTAACCTTCTCAGGAGAAAAAGACACGAAATCACTATCATTCCACCCTTGCTTTCCATGTTTCCTCGGCTATCTACAGAAAAACAAAAAAAAAATCAAATCGGGGATATCCTTTGGTGATCGTTGAGAGATGTGTAAGAGTTGCCCGTCCTGCTGCTGTACCACTCTGGAAGGGAAAGGTGAAAGACGGCAGCCACAATTGTGAATCCTGCTTAGCTCGGACCAAGCACGAAGTGGCAGTACCGGACACATAGGGTCCAACATCCCGAGATCGACCAACAGCCGGAAAGCTTCAGGCAGCTGGAGCCGACTCCGGTGAGGAACCATTCCGGCCTACTTACTGCCACAGAACATGTCTCGCCGTCCCATTTCCCATTATTTCGGATCAAGTTTGTTCGTTGGTATACTGGTCAGAGTTTGGCAGCAGAACATGCAGTAGGACCGTTCGTCACATTAACCTCCCTTTCCGTCCTTCTAAATGCTGGCAAACGGAATGCAAGTTGGTTGGTTGTTGCTAGAAGCTTTTCCAACCGGAGAAGAGCAGTAGCATATTAAATGGATCGATCGATCGAGCGGTCGGCATCGGTTCGAAGTCGCCACTTACAAGATCGAGCACTTCGACTTCTTGGGCTTCGAGGTCGCAGTCCTGGGATTGAGCACGGCACTGTCATATTAGTTAGCATCGATCATCCATCCATGAAGGTATAAGGCTTCTATTGGGTTTGTAGAGCCTGGGAAACCCAGCATGAGATTCTCTAGCATACCGAATAGCCTCGTCGAAAACGCTCTTCAGGTTCCGTTGGGTCAGAGCAGAACACTCAAGGTACTTGTGTGCCTTGACGTCCTTGGCGCACTTCAGGGCCTCGTCATAAGATACCGGCTCCATTTTCTTCTGCCTGAGGCTATCGAGGGTCTGAGGGTCTTCTCGCAGATCAAGCTTAGTGCCGACGAGGATGATAGGGATGTTGGGAGCATGGTGGTTGATCTCTGGGAACCACTGTAGTGATATGTCAGCTTGGTGGTCCTATTTTCTTTTCCATTCCTTTCTTCTCTTCTTCTTTTCCTTCCTTTTTCCATGTCTAGGGACTGGGGGGTCGGGCGTACCTTGGCTCTGACGTTGTCAAATGAGGGCGGGCTGACGATGGAGAAGCAGATGAGGAACACATCAGTCTGAGGGTAAGAAAGCGGTCGCAGTCTGTCGTAATCTTCCTGCCCAGCAGTATCCCACAGTCCCAGGCTAATCGGCTTGCCATCGACCATCACACTTGCAGAGTAGTTATCAAAGCTATAGCAGAGACATGGTCAGAACGGTTGTTGTCTTTGGTGGTCGTGGGTCCGGGGCTCCTAGATAGGAGGAGGGGGCGGTCAACAAGGGCGTGCTGGGTTGGCATCACGTACACTGTGGGGATGTATTCGCCAGGGAAGGCATTCGTCGTGTAGGAGATGAGAAGACATGTCTGGAATTAAATGTTAACACTGGAACCATACTGCTATGATGGATTGATTGCTTTACTGACCTTTCCGACAGCACCATCACCGGTCACGACACACTATAGTTGGCGATTTGCATGGTTAGCGTTCTGTGGTTCCCCCCCTTTGATTGATAGCCATCCCCTCCGATTGAGGTTTGCTGGCTTCTGGATTTTGTAGACAAACCTTCAGAGACTGAACCCCGGGAGCAGCCATATTGCTTTGTAGATGCACAGTTCAGTGCAACGGGAGGAGAGGTTGTGTGAAGTGTTGAGCTTCGAATGGGGTGCGGGTGTGGTTGTTGGGTTGTTTGTTCGGTTGGCCTTTTGAGGTGGGAGCACGACAACAGTGAATTGGCGGTCGCGATGTTGGAGAGGTGGTGGTGGTTCTTTGTTCGGCTGCAGCAGAAGAAGAGGAGTGTGATGATGAAAGGGCCCACGAGCTATACGTTGTGAGATAATGTCAGATATGATCCTGGACGGTGTAGTATCAAAGGTCAGAAACGTCTTGGAACAGCCGGAGTGGATTGATGCAGCAGAAGACTGGTACAGTGTAGAGGTAAAGTATTGGTGGAGATTCCAAGATTAGCTGAACCTGGGAGGGAGCTTTGGTGCAGTGCGGGCATGTGGTGCAAGTTTAGGCGGTGGGAGGAGGTCAGGGCAGTCCAGGCCAAGACAGTGGACTGGCTGACTGGGTAGCAGCCAGTGGGGGATTCCAGGGTTGTGGTTTAGCGGGTGGTTAGCGGTGCGATAGCGGCAGCGGTAATAGCCTGGAACGGCAGCCGACTAGGAGATAGCAAGTACCCCATCCCGGCAGATTATAGGGGAAGGTACTAAAGGGCCAGAGATATCTGATTTGAGATTGGAACTCGGGGGGGATATTTAGCACCCGGAAAGTGCCTGGGAGACCCTACCACGAAACCACCATAGCCCTGGGGCCAACCCTGTCAAGGATTCAAGCAACTAAAAGCATATGCAGATACATACCAAATATAGGTGCTAACAAACAGAGAGCTCTCCTCTGCTAGGGCAATGGCTATTTGTAGCACACGACGTTACCTAGCGCAAGTACCTAGGTAGTTAGTAGCTAGCAAAAGAGAAGACAAGAGAGGACAAGAACGGATCGACGATGCAACACGCCAGGGCCAGGGCCAGGAACGAACAGGAAAATGCAGGGAAATGCAGGAAAATGCAGGATAATTGAGATTCTTGCGAGCTCTGTAGTTGGTCACGAAACGGCGAATGAGACGAGGATCTCGGCAGTGGCTGTCGGCCTTAACGTCTATCAAGCCTGTGATTGGTCGTGCACAGTAGCATCAACAGCCAGACAGAATTGAGGAAGGAGAATTAGATATGCGGTTATCTTCTGACGATGTCCATTGTTTTAAACTCCGGAAATAAAAGCTCAGAACGGATGGTCTCAGACGGATGGGGACCTTTAAGAGTACAAAACTCAGGAAGAGAGGGGGGGGGGAGGTGTGGTCGCCCTTTCTGGCTAACAAACCCTCTGTCACGTCAGGGCCAACAAAAGCACCTAGCAGAGGGAAGGATGCGTTGATGATGTATCATGGCGGAGGCATAAATAAAACCACTTCCGAAAACACTCCTTCTAAATCCAACTCCTAAGTCAAGGTATAGGGCCGACTCGAGCAGCATCAAGGGGCTTCCTACATACTTAGGTAAGTACCTAGGTATGCAGAAGACATGGCCCATCACCATACCCGCGGATCAGTCTCTGCGGTTCGTACAACTTTGAGCAACAATGAAATCAAGGCAAGAATATATTAGCTATGTCTTGGCTGATTATTGCTGCCACCACCATAGCAGTAGGTGGCTAGTGCAGTTCCATCGTGTGCAGCATGATCGGTCAGTCCAGTCCGTCGTCATGATGATAAGCGCGACTTGACGCCAATTTTGTAACAAGACCCTGGGGCAGGGCCACCATCTGTGGCCGAGATATAATGTGCACATGATAATTTATCGTTTCAGAAATGGTCGCGACAGGAGGCCCTCCAGCATAGCCCGGTGGACGATGGCGACCTGGTGGCCGGAATCTCTCTCTGAATTATATGTTTATATGTCTTAGATTTATATGGTCCTATCTATTGTAGAACTGTTAGTACATCGCCAATACAGAGCCTCAGTCGCCCATATCGATAACGTCCCGCCCCACAATTGCATACCGCATCTACTAAGTAATAATCAAACCCCCGCCGTGGGGCGCTAAATCTACAATAGCAGGAGCACCTTCCAAACGCGCCTGACGCGTCTGCATATGCTTGCGCTGCATATACCTCCTCCCTCCTGATCAACCCACTTCAATCAGAAAAACCACAGCACGAGTGTACCGCTGTTTAACATACCTAACCACTTGCCAGAACTCGGCTGTCACACAGAGAAAAATCCCTTACGAAACCATGCCAATTGTCTAAATGACAGACCACCAGGGCGCAAGTGGGGATGAACTCCCACTTCGTCCCCATCCGTCTCCCGCCATGTCCACACCAAGCCGCCGCAGCCCGTCAAAGGCAACAACTCCTCGTCGCAGCTCCTCCCACCCAGCAAACGACAGGCCCTCCCCCGAGAAGCAGACACCTGCGGCCAACCCGCGCGCCTCGGCCCCTCCACCCTCAACCACCGGCGCCCGCTTCTCCATCCGCACACCAAGCCAGGTCAACGACTTCCGCGCATCGCGGCAACACCTCCTCTCCGCCTCGGGCCGCAAGCCCACGCAGTTCACCCCTCATGGCCGTGCGGCAATCCGGGCCCTGGACTCCAGGCGCGCCGCCATCAACGACATCAACACGCCCGGTCGGAACCGGCGACGGTCGATACGCGACCAGCGCGAAACCCCGAGAGATTTCCTGCGGGCGTTGAGTCGGACACTGGCGCCCAAGTCGAGGGCGATAACGACGTCTTCGAGCTCATCGCCGGAAGATCCAAAGTCGAGTACCCCCAAGCGACGGTCGAAGAGCAGGGGCCGGAGGGGCCCTGTCACGATACCAGAAGATCCAGACGACAGCGACGAGTTCCCCATCGACAGGCCGCGCCTGTCCTTGCCGATCGACGAGGACGATGCTAGTGACGAGGACCTCCGACCGCCAAGGATGTCCGGCTTGGAGGAACTAGACGACAACTTCACCATGCAGAGCATTGAGATGGCCCGGAGACAAACGTTCAACGAACAACAACGCTACTCGATGCGCATGAGCGACTATGGCCCTATGAACGACCCGCAGAGTGATAATGAACAAGTGGGCATTGACTCGGCATTCTTCCCGAGGACGGATTGGGGTGGCAATATCGACGATGATTCTGGTCAGAGTGGTGTGCGCGATGACGATGCTACGTTTGAGAGACTGGATGAGGACGAGGCTGCGAGGCGGGAGACATTGGGCAGAGAGAGCTTTGGTGTGATTGATGTAAACTTTGACGAGGCCGACCAGAGTACTGTTATGCCGGCGCCGCAGATGCAGTCGAGCCCTACACGACCGAGTCCTACACGATCCAGCCCTGCACGATCCAGCCCTACACGACAAGAAGAATTCTCATCGCCAAGAAATGAGCCGTTTGAGAACGAGCCCTTTGATGCAGGTATGGACGATGACCCTCTGGATGACGAGCCACTTCCAGGACCGGAGGAGATGGACGTCGAAGACAACAGTGCATTACTGGGTATTGGCGGTGGCGGCGGCGGCGGGATTGATAGCGATGGCGATATTGGGCTCAGCGACCTTGAAACAGGGGTGGCAGAGGTAGTCAAGCAGAAGTCGTCGAGGTCAGCCTCGAAACCATTCAAAAAGCCCGGCAAGAAGATATCCAAATACGGCATCGAGTATCCGTCGCTGCCGCCCGGGGTCGTCAAGCGCGTCGCACAACGCTTCGCCGGCAAGTCCAAGATCAGCCCCGACACCCTGTCGGCCCTCATGCAGGCTTCAGATTGGTTCTTCGAGCAGCTTGGGGATGACCTGTCTGCATATGCGAAGCACGCGGGGCGAAAGACTATTGAGGAGAGTGATATGCTGACATTGATGAGGAGGTATGTTGGCCCGTCCCGTCCCCATCCCACCGTCCCATGTATATCTACACTCGGGTATTATGGCGTTTGTACATGTGACATCGCACATTGAGGCGAGCGCTGACAAGATTGTGTCTGACCAGACAACGGCAAGTCAATGCCACCACGACGCCGTTCGCGCTTGCTCAGCGGCATCTGCCACGAGAGCTCCTCCAGGAGCTGCGCATGCCGCCCCCTGCGCCCACAAAAACCAAGAAGCGTCGACGGGCGCCGGCAGATCCGGAAGGGGAGGGTGAGGATGTGGCATGAGGGTAGCCGTGTTGCCCCTGTCAAGGCCTTGCACCAGCGTCCGGCATTGATTTACCAATTCTTGTTCATGCGGACGCGCTTGGTGAGGTCCGTCGGGGGCTTCTTGATGACCATCCATAGCATGATCGATGTTGCGAGGCTCAAGCTGTACCTGTGGAACGTATTAGTATGGACTGTCTCAGCGGCAACTTAGAGATTTGGGGTAGGAGTAGGAGCTTACCAGGTGAAGATGTACTGAGCATGGTTGTTTCTCAGGTTCACCTCTGCAGGCCGCCCAAGAGGAATACCCTTCTGCTCGTACTCCAAGATCTGCATGTAGTCGGGATCTATATGATACCATTAGCAACGCAAGCTCAGAAGCTTAACCGACACGATTCAATCACGAAAAGCCTCGAGCGGTAGCAAAGTGACGACCTACCCATAGTAGCTTCGATCCAGACAGGCTGGGCCCCCGTCAACGCGGCCATCTGGGCCACGTCCGGGAAGTAGAACTCCCCTATATCCGGCCGGTTGTTCGGCGTGAACATGTTCTTCTTCCACGGCTTCCTCAGCAGCCCCTCGACCTGAACCTCGCCCTCGGGCATGCTGTCCTGGCTCCTCCTCCTCTGGTCCCTGAGCCTCTTGGGTATCCACCCCCGGTTCACCAGCACGGAGCTCCCCTGCCCCTCCTCCCTCCTGTCCAGCGGCGTGACGACCATGTAGCCGTCCTCGCCGTCCCTCATGCGCGGGCCGACCAGCATCTCCTGCTCGTGCCGGTAGCGCCCGGCCGTCGTGACGCGCCTGTAGTCGAAGTCGTCCAGGGCCTCGGGGTCGACGCGGCCGGGGAGCGGCAGCGGGGGGCGGACCAGCCGGTCCTCGCACTTGGCGATCAGGTCCGTCTTCCACTCCAGCCGCTTGACCTGCCACGACCCGAGCAGGAAGGCCGTGACGGGGATGACGGCCAGGATGATGAGCCCGGGGCCGTGCCGCTTGCCGCCCGCGCGCACCAGCGTCGGCGGGTTGTCGAGGATCGACTCGAAGTTGGGGTCGTCGGCGGGCTGCGGGCGGTCCGCCCGGCGGGCGGTGCGGGAGAAGGGCCGGCGGGCGGCGGGCTTGGCGGCGGTGGCGGTGGTGCTGGTGCTGGTGGTGTTCTCGAGGACCGTCCGGAGGAGGGGCCGTTGCGCCTGCGGCCTTGCCAGGCGGTTGAATGCCTTCATTTTTCCCTAGGGTTTCGTCCTCCTCTTTCCTTGCTCTGTCCTGTCTTTCCTTGGAGCTCCTTTCTCCCACAGCTGGTCCTGTTTCTGCTTGCGTGGTTCCGTGCGACAGTGTCGGACGGTGTGTTGTGTGGTCGATTGAAGTTCGGGGAATTCAGTTGTAAAAGTTTCGGCGGCGAGTGATGCAACTGCAGCAGTTGACCTCTGTGAAGATGGGCTGGCCAGTGGGGCTTCCGGAGCTGTATGTACCTAGGTATGTACCCTGCCGCAGACCTGCAGCTTGCAGCGTTCCGACAAACAGCTTAGCTCCCGCCACAACGTCGACTGATGTAACTGCACATGTTCCACCAGAAAGCTGTCACTCATTGTCGAGTGAGATTCCAAGCAGCGTTCTCGACAACCTACCTCTCTTCGTATGCATCCAGCTTTGCAATCACTCAATCTTCTGTAATCGTGTTAGTACTTAGGCGCATAGATCGACATCTATTGATCGCCTGCATCAGTTGTCATCGAGCAATCCATCGATCATTACCGCACATAAATACAATTCTCCGGACACATCTCACTAGACACAGCCCTTGACTTTCAGCTTTGGTCTTGCAGCATGTTTTTCACCGGCACCCTCCAAGAGGGCATCTCCAAGGCTCTGCAGGAGACCAAGCTGGTAGTATGCTTCGTGACCGACAACGAAGAGGAAAGCAAGACCTGGGAGGATGAGTACCTGAAAGATGACGCCATCGCCCCCTCCCTGGACAAGGACGCCGTGTTGCTCAGGCTGGAAGCAGGGTCTCAGGAGGCGGGATATCTGGCGGCCTTGGTCCCTCTGCCTAAGAACCCAACGCTGGTGGTTATCAAGAACGGGGAACTGAAGGAGTACATTTCCTCGGGCACTTCGAGAGAGCAGTTTGTGAGACGCGTCGGTGGCGCATTCCAGGCGCAGGCGCAGGCGCAAGCGGCTGGTCAGGATCATGAGGGCACGACTACAGCAGCTGGAGCTTCTACAGAGGTCTCATCTTCATCAATTTCCCAAACACCCGGCCAAGTCGCACCGGCATCATCCAGCACCCCGCCATCCGCAGGCCAGCAGCAGCCACCAGTCACCTCAAGAGCCGCCCCCACCCAATCAACCGGGGCACGTGAGCAGGCCGGCCGCAAGGAGCGCGAAGAGGCGGACAAGCGCCGGAGGGAAAAGGGCAAGATGAAGGAGGCGGAGGAGGAGGAGCAGGCCCAGGACCCAGAGAAGACCAAGCAGGCCGACACGAAGAAGAAGGCCGCACAGCAGCTCGCGGAACGACAGCGCCAGGCGCGCGAGGAGCGGGCGAGGGTGCTGAGGCGCATCGAGGACGACAAGGCGGAGCGCAGGGCGCGCGACGAGGCCAGGCGGGCGGAGAGGAGGAGGGCCCCCCCGGGCGGGGACGCCGAGGCCCTGACCGCCGCGGCGGGGGAGCCCGCGCCGTCGAGCGCGATGCGGGCGCGGCCGCAGCCGCGTGACCAGTGCGCGGTGCAGGTGCGGCTCCTCGACGGGTCGACGATCCGCACGCGGCTCCCGGCCACGGCGACGCTGGCGGCGGACGTGAGGGCGTGGGTCGACGGGGCCCGCGGCGGCGACGGGGGCGGGCCCTACACGTTCAAGGTGATCCTGACGCCGCTGCCGAACCGGGCCGTCGACCCGGCGGCCGAGGAGGGCATGACGCTCGCGGAGCTGGGGCTCGCGCCGAGCTCGACGCTCGTGCTGGTGCCCGTGGACCGGTCCTCCCCGGCGTACCCGCGCGTCAGCGCCGGGCTGAACAACCCGCTGTCGCGGCTGATCGCGGCGGTGTTGGCGTATGTGGGTGGCATCCTGGGAGGTATTCTCGGGGCGTTCAGGGGGTCGGGGAACGGGAGGAGAGGGGTGGGCAGTGAGGGTGATGGACAGGCGTCGGGCGAGCAGCTGAAGGACCGGGCTCAGGGGCAGGCTACCGGACGTGATGGTGCGGGTAGCAGCCGGATCAACGGTTTTCAAAATCCGGATGATAGGCAGAGGGACTACCAGCTTTATAACGGGAACTCGGTAAGTCACTAACCCCGTTCCTTCTGCTTCTACTGCAAGGCAGAAACAATCTTGTTCAGAGCCACAACTGACATGTCGCATAGTTGAACTTTGAGCCACGGAAGGACGAAGAGGAGAAAGACGAGTAATAGGTAGTCAAGTGTGTTGCTGGGCCGGTTTCGCGGCTGGGCCTTATAGCCATTGTATTATTTCTTCTACTTCACAAGCGCATGCTCGAATTCGCAATGCCATGCACCCACCGAACAAGCAGCGATGAGTTGAGTTTTCCATTTTTTTTGTTTTGGTATTTCCCGTGTCCCACCCGCCATCACCGTCCTCTGCCTGGCGGGTACATCTCCATGCCACCCTGATTACTTCACCCCTCCACAGCGGCCTGGCCCGCCTAGTACTGGCTGGCGGCAGACTGGCAAGCCTTGAGCTGCTCGAGGTACCAGCCGCAGATGCTCATGTTGCCCTGGTGCTCGTCCATGCAGCCGGTGAAGCTCTTGGTCGCGTTGGAGCAGTTGGCGCCCCACTGGTCGTTCTGGGACTGCTGGGCGGCCTGGGGGGAGGCGTCGGCGGGGGCCTCGGCGCTGGAGCTGCCGCCGAACATGCCGCCGAGGGCGTGGCCGATGGAGGAACCTACGGCAACACCACTATTCTTCATGTTAGTAACCTGAACCTTGTCTGTCTCCATCATGTCCTGCCTGTCTGCCTGCCTATATGTCCGTCCATGGGATCCGCCCAGACTAGCAAGGGTGGTTGATATGCCCGGGGCGCTTCCATGTCACTCAGACTCGGGGACCGGGGGGAGAATTGGGGAACGTACGCAGCGGTGGAAGCCATCTGTCCGAAGAGGCCGGGGCCCTGGGAACCAGCCTGGGGAGCAGGAGGGGCCTGGCGAGGGGCCTGGGTGGGCGCGGCGTAGGTGGTGGCGGGCCGGGTCTGCTGGGCCGTGGGTGCGCGGGAGGGGACGGTAGGGCGCGAGGGCGCGGAGCGACCGCCACCGGAGGATCTTTGACGAGGCATGTTTTGCGGGTTGGTTTGTGTGTGTGAGGATATGGGGAGGGATTCTTCTGAAGACAAGAGACGTCGAGATGTTAAAGAATGTAGAGTGTTTTGTTTGCTTGGGTTAAAGGCTGGACGGGGCAAAAAGAGAGGTTCAAGTTATCAGGAAAGCTTCGGAAGAAAGGACGGGAGAAGCTCAAGTCCGGCAGGCGAAAATGCTGTGTTAGGTAAGGCGCGGAAGCCAATAGAATCGGTGCTGATTCCGCACGTGGACCCGCTGTGACGGGGTACGTTTACAGGGCTGCAGGCCTCCTCGGCAGTAAACTTACAGCGCTCGGAGTTAGTCAGGGGCGAAGGTTCAAGTCTACTACTTACTTGAGTAAGTATACAAGCTTCACATGCAGGAACCACGCCTGTGGTCTCATGATACATTTGATTCTCGTTATGGGTTCTCTTGCATCTTATTCTTGCATTATATCCCAGCCATCCACTCTACATCGTCCATGTTCCCTGTCGTGGAGAAACTCGACTGGCCAGCTCTCTCATGAGGCAGAGCCAGTTCAAGCCTGGTCCTAGGCACGCCGTAGCCGTGCTTGTCCTGAAGCTCGTGGTAGTAGTCTTCAAGCCCAATGCTCGCCTTATCCACGGCCGATACTAGCAGCGCCCGTGACTTGAGCCTGATCCGTTCCTCGCCAGCGTCCTCAATGTGCCGTATCCGAATGGTGGCTGTTGATCGGCTCAGCCATGATATGCATCAATCGCTTCGGTTTGCCAGGTTTGCCAGACACTTGACCAAGTGGAATACCCGAGCTGCCTGAATTAGTGGGTATCTCTGTATTGGAAATTCACCAAAAGAGCTCCCTAGGCCTGGGTGAGGCCCTGGTGCCGACCTCCAGTTTTGTGTATCCCGGACTCCATGTGCCCGGAGAGAAATTTTAGCCACCATCCAAGGGCGACTCAAGGGCGACTCGAGTTTGAAGGCTCTGCCAGCCTGCCGAGGTCATGCTACAAACTCATGTCACCCGAATCCACATGCTATTAAATAACAGTCACGGTCCGGTCGGTGATCATTTCTTGCCCCTCTTTGGGCCCTTCGCCCCCCTAGACCTCGACTTCTTCGCAGGTGGCTCCGAAGACTCCGCAAGCTCGCCATCCTCGCTCCCAGCAGCCGAGCCGGCGACCTTGGAGCTCTCGGCCGCAACCAGCTGGGCGACAGCAGAGGCGGCGTCAGAGTCCTCGGCCGGGCGCTTCTTGTTGTTCTTGCGAGCCTGGAGGGCCGCCTTGGCGCGCTCCTTGGCCAGCTGCTCCTTCAGCTTGGTGTCGACTTCCTTGTTGTCGCCAGCCTGTGTCTGTGTTAGCTATCTTGCTATATGAGTACATATCGAGAAGGGGTGGGTGAGGGGGTGGCGTCAAGTATATAGATGACGGCCCCTGTCCCACTTTCACCATTGTGAGCAAGACTTACAAGATCGGCCTTGATAAAGCGGATGGCGGCCTGCGTGTTGACGCCCTGGGTACGCTGCTCCGGTGGCTCCTCGGCCTTCTTGATCTTCTCGTAGTACTGGCGCACGCGGGCGAGTTCCGTGAAGACCGGGTGTGCCTTGGCATCGGTGCCGTTGAGGCGCAGGGCGGAGAACAGGGCCGTCTCGATGGAGTATGTTGCCAGGACGTAGAGCTTGGCCTTGTCCAGTAGGGGCAGCTTGGAGGCGACCTCGGCCATGTCGGCCATCAGGGGCTTCACGGCCTCCTCGAGTTTGTCAAGGTCGCCATCGAGGGCGTCGAGATGGGGAGTTATATCTGTGACGTCGGCCATGTTTGTGGGTGGGTATGTGTGTGTGATCCTCTGTGTCAATTGTGAGATATGACGGGAAATAACATGTGCTGTTAAAAAGTATGTGATGGTTTTATGAGTGAGACAGTCTCTCTCTCTCTCTGTGTGTCTCTTCTCATCAGTCTCAGTGATGAAAGTGAAAGTCTTCTGAAAATCAACGATAAGATCGATAAACAGGGATCAGCTCAATTAACAGGGATCGTTTCCAGCGGAGTGGGACACTGGAGCTAGCAAGCAGCCAATGGTGTGTGTTGTAATACAGACGCCCTGGCGTCTTGGGATCGAGACCCGCCGGTTCGGCGAGATAAAAAATTCAGAGCTTCTGGTCGCGTCTCCTAAGGGAAAATGTCGCCGTCATCTACCTTCCTCTGGCTCTAACGGATGTGCAGCTCACTGTTTTGTAAATCCGTTGGAAGGAAATCTACACAATGAGACCACAAAACATCTCACCTAGGACCAGATGATCCATTGACTACTGAAATTTGCTAGCTTCCATCCACTACAGCATACACCACTTTCTTCTTTCCTTCGACACCCTTCTTTTCTTGAAGGAACTCACGAAGCCGACCGATCCACCGAACCCTCCGAAGTCTTCCTCACATCCGGCCTGCCCTCGGAGGCGCCCGGCTTCGACGGAACGTCCTATCTCGAAAGGACCAATACTATGTTCCTGCGGGGTTTCTGAAGACGTCGTTCAATCTGTATTCCTTAAGTCGCAGACTACCGCGATCGCGGGTGTTTGCGCGAATACCTCACAGGCACACAGCATGGAGCTGCGGTAGCATCGTGGCGGGCCGGGGGGCCACAGCCAGCAGGAGATGGTATTCCGCAGACCAGGCCGCTGCCGTTGAGCCGCCAGCTCAGCCGAAGGAAACAACGGATGGCACCGAAGACCTCCCTGAGAGGGGCCGGTACAAGCCCCTCTCCGAGCGCCCTCACCTCCGGAGGATACTAGAGGGTGTCGAGGAGGACTCTTTCTACAGGACGGCGGACGAGGCTGCGGAAAAGAAGCCTTTCCCTATCGGCAGGCCATACACGACCGCCTTCAAGAGCGATCCCAGGAGGGGGAGACCGCTGGAGGTGGAGGCACCAGAGGCGGGAAAGCAAGTCCACATCCTCGGCTACGACCCCCGCGCCTACTTCATCGCGCACGAGCTAGGCGCCTACCAACACCTCGACCCGGTCAAGCTCCTCATACACAAGCGCAACGTCATGAACTCGTGGCGGCACGAGGGCGAGCACATCACGCTGTGGAAGGGGGCCGAGAGGGGCGTGCTCCGCGGGCGCGCCGAGGCCGAGTGGATCGGCCGGGGGGTCAACGAGGCCAGCAAGGAGCACATCGAGCAGCTGGTGGTGACGCTGCCGTGCGGGGTGACCAAGCCGGCGCTCGAGAACATCATGCACCGGATAGACAGCCGCACGACCATCTGCCTGGTCCAGGACGGGCTGGGCGTCGTCGAGCAGCTCAACAACACGCTCTTCCCGGACCCGACCACGCGGCCGTGCTACATCCTGGGCCACACGACGGCCTCGCTGGGGTACAACAAGAAGCAGTTCTTCTCGGCGATCCTGAGGAAGCAGGGCAAGATGTACCTGCACGCCGTGGAGAGGGGCCTCGACCTGCCGTCCATCGTCAAGTTCCACCCGCCCGTGCAGCACCGGTCCCGGTCGACGCAGTTCCTGCGCACGCTGGTGACGACGCCGGGGCTCAACGCCGGCGGCTTCGGGCTCGAGAACTTCCTGATGAAGAAGCTGCCGGCCATGGTCTTCAGCTCCATCATCGAGCCCATGGCCATCGTGCTCGACACGACGTACGACCAGGTGCTGCTCAACAAGAGCGCCATCGTGCTGGCCGACGAGCTCCTGGAGGAGCTCTTCAACGTCATCATGTCGCTGCCGGAGCTGACCAACTCGTCCAAGGTGGTGGAGCACTGCGGCCTGGACGCGCTGCGCAAGAAGACGCTCAACAGGCTCGTCGAGAAGGGCGTGTCGCAGAGCCAGATGCTCAGCCGCGTGCGCGCGGGCCAGTGGGTCGACATCGACTACCTGAACGGGTACTTTGTCAGGAGGGGCAAGGAGCTGGGCATCAGGACGCCGCAGAACGAGATGGTCGTGGACGTGGTCAAGGCCCGGATCGAGAGGAGGAAGAAGGAGATGAGCGGCATGATACCGATGGAGGGGGGCGGCCCTGACGGGCCTTTCTTTTAGAGGCTGTGGGATCAAGATAGAGGACGGGATATAAGGAATATAAGTGCCACCTGCTTACGGCGTGTTGGGTGGCCTAGAGGTTGACTTATGTATGTATGTGTATACTCAAACGGATCAGCTTCGATGCTGCTCTGTATTACTCCTATCCAAATATAAGATGTATATACATAACACATCCACAAACTTATCGACTCATTTCTGAGTATAACGCACAGGGATTTAGCCATGGGGGTGCTTTCCAAAGATGCTGCCATCATGAAATCGTTTCTCGTAAAGCTACCCTAAGTACTCAAGTATGTACATAGTATATATATTGTACTTACTATATATAGTATGTACTTAGTATTGCCCCAAAAGTGCTTCCGGCCCATATCGATAGCCTCATGCCTGCCGCCTGCATATAGTCGGGTCTCACTGACCCCGCCAAAATTTACCCAAAGCGCAACGATCAACACGCGAAGCTACGCACCTACACAGCTTAGCTTCCAACTCATTCACTCTCCCAAGTAGAAACTCACACCAGACCACCTCCTTATACACACATAATACCCTTTCTTTGCCACTTTTTTTGATCCAGCAACGCCATCATGGAAGACGCAGAACTCGACCAGGTACGCGAACGACGACGACGACAACAACGCCCCCCCTGACATGTGTCAAAGTAGCCAACTGACAACCCATATGCGCAGATCCGTAAGGCTCGTCTCGAGCAGCTCAAGTCGCAGTCGGGAGGCGGCGCGGGAGGCGGCGGTGGTGGTGGTGGTGGCGGTTCCGGCCAGGGACAGGCCGACCAGAAGAGGTAAGTGATCATGTGCGGACGGGCGAGGGCGTGCCTTGCCTCTGGGTACTACGGAATGATTCACTAACGGGGTCATCTCTTCTTCTATAGACAGCAAGAAGGTACGTCGATACAGCCGACCAACCGACCCTGATGGCCTCTCGCCAAGGCCCATCGAAGGCCAACGACACCGGAAACAACCCCATTCCTCCGAGCGTCACTCACGCCGACCGACTTCCATTATATACATACATACATACATACATACATACACACATACACACATACTGACAATACACCCCCACGTTCTATAGCCGAAGCCCGCCAGTCCATCCTCAGCCAGATCCTCCACCCCGAGGCGGCCGACCGGCTGGGCCGCATCCGGATGGTCAAGGAGGACCGCGCGGCCGACATCGAGAACAGGCTGATCATGCTGGCGCAGACGGGCCAGCTCAGGTCAAAGGTCACCGAGGAGCAGCTCAAGGAGCTCCTGAACGCGGTGGCGGCCGGCCGGGAGAAGGAGAAGATCGTGGTCAGCAGGCGGAAGGGCTGGGAGGATGACGATGACGACGACCTGGACATCTAGGGGGGGAATGATGGGATTGCCGGGACGAGGAATGGGGTGGGTGGGCGAAAGGGACCAACATCATACATATACTTGGGTCGAATCCCATTCATAGCCCAGACGGGTGGTCTACACAACAGCAGCAGCAGCAGCAGCAGCAGCAGGATGGGCAAAAGAGACATGACGATATGATACCTCAAATGCGACTTGAACATTCGATTCGGAGAGGAGTTATCATTGCTCCTTGCGGTGGTCTCCAATGTCCGTGAGACACCCCACAGGACCCTACAAGCTCCTAGCGAGCCGCAACCGGGGGAGGAGGGGGCTTGGCCTCGGCAGCACTCCTCTCCATCACCCTTCCCTCAGCCTTCCTCGCGCTCTTCTCCTGGGCCTTCCTCCGAAGCTCGGCCCTATCCCTACTCCTCATGGCCCGCAGGTCCGGCGGCTGCTCGACCCCGAGCCTCGCCCTCAACTCCCCCACGTCCGTCTCCAGCTCCTCCTCCCAGTACACGTTGATCACCTCCTCGCACCTCCAGCCGTTCCGCAGCGCCCACGGGAGGTATATCTCGGCGAACCTCCTCCTCTCGGCCCTCTTCATCGTGAAGGCGGCAAAGGTCGCCAGCCCGGCCATGGGCAGGCCCGTGTTGGCCCACTCGAAGGCCTTGAGGGCGACCTCGCCCTCGCGCACGACGGGCAGGCCCGTCAGCGCGTGGTAGAAGTCGTGGCACTCCCTGTAGCGCTGCATGACGTAGGCGCACTCCTCGTCGTCGATGTAGCGCACCGCGCTGCGCGTGTCGGGCGACACGCCCTCGCGGTCCAGCCAGGTGATGTAGGTCCGGCCCACGGTGTTGGGCGGCAGGGAGCGCAGGTAGGGCAGGTTCAGGGAGGTGGACGTCATGCGCGGGCGGTCGCGGAGGATGCGCCGGCCCGAGGGCGACCGGAGCATGGCGTCGCGGAGGCGGGGGACGAAGTACGGCGTGCTGGTCGCCTCGGCGAAGGTGGCTATCAGGTCTGGAGGGGGGCGGAGTTAGCTGGGTGGGTGGTGGTTGGGATGAGCTCTTGGGTTTGGGAGGAGGGGGGGGAAGGAGGGGGAGAGGATATCATATGGTACACACCTCCGCGGTATGGGTTCACCAGCGATATTATGCCCGAGCCAATGGCCAGTCCCGCGCGCTCGATGCGTGTCAGGGGAACATGGCCTGGGTAGTTTGGCGGCGACCGGTTGAGGATGGAGAAGGGCCGCTGTGTGCTTGGGCATGTCGCGACTGGAAGTATGGCGGTTGCATTGGAGAGCCCCCGGCTACCCCGTGATAGGGCCGATGCTCTCGGAAGTATAGGCTTCATCTTGGTCTTATGTTTGGCTTTGCGAGGACCATGTTGAGTGGACGCAGTTTGGAACAAGGCGGTGCCATCATTGAGAGACTGAATCGTTCGATGATGCGACGGAGCTGGCTGGGAGCTTTCTTGGGCATTCCGGCCGGCAAGACCCAGCTTGTACTTCTTCTCGGCCGGCAAGGTAAGGTCCCTAGTCGTTTATTACCCTCACTGCAGGGCGTGTGAATAGCTGCAGGACGACTTGCTCCCTTACATACTGGTGTCATTTTCTCAGGCCTGGCCAGAAGCTAGAGCAACTTTGTCCATACTCAGGACGATACCCATTCTTTTCTCTCGAGATATATGTAATCTCTGAGACTAATCGTGGATCTTCAGTCCCACAAGGTCTCAAAGAAGTTTTGTGGTTGAAACGGGTCGAATTCGAAGTATTATTTCCAATACGGCTTCATTAGACGCTTGAAACTATTTGGTATGTCATGACCCTATCCGCCAATGCATTGACTCACAAATCTAACATGCATACAGAAGATCACTTACAGCCTGACATTCATTTCTGATTACTTGCGTTGTCATCTCCCACATCAAAAATGGCCGACAACTTAGAGGAGGTTCACGAGGAACTCCTCGGCTGGGCTGACACTGTTGGTGTCCAGATCAACAGTATACGGCCCATGAGAATATCTGGCCGTGGTTTTGGAAGTAAGTTTTTCTTGGTCTTTATGGAGCAAATGTCTCTTCGAAGCACTTTTGTGTATAGTCCTTGGCTGGTCAAATGACGATGATGCTCAGTCGAATCTCGCACCTGGGTATTTTGCCATAACCTAACAGTCAAAGAACTAACATCTCCTAGTTGTCGCAACCGAGAACATCCCCAAAGACACCGTGATCCTCAATGTCCCAGTTACAGCCCTGCGGACAAAGGACACTGTCCCCTCCCCCATCGCCAAGAGTCTCCCCAAGGACATGACTGTCCACGGCCTGTTGGCAGCAGACCTCGCCCTGGACAAGCCCGCCAACACCACAAAATACGCCAAGTGGCAGGCCGTGGTCCCCAGCTGGGAAGACATCCAGCAGTCCATGCCGCTCACCTGGCCAGCAGGCCTCCAGGACCTACTCCCCACGGCGGCGAAACAGCTCCTAGCCAAGCAGCGGGCCAAGTTCGAAAAGGACTGGGGCTACGTCTCCGCGGCCTTCCCCCTCGAGACCAAGGGAAAAGGCAGCGAAGGCATCCAGGCCGGCTGCACGAGGGACGAGTACCTCTACGCCTGGCTCCTCGTCAACACGCGAACCTTCTACTTCGTCACGCCGCGGACCGAGCGGCTCCCCAAGGAGGACCACATGGTGCTGCAGCCCGTGGCGGACCTGTTCAACCACACGGACCGCGACGGCTGCCACGTCTCGTTCGACCACGCCGAGTCCTTCACCTTCACGACGACGCGGGCGTACGACAAGGGCAGGGAGGTGCACATCAGCTACGGCAGGCACTGCAACGACTTCCTGCTGGTCGAGTACGGCTTCGTCCTGGAGAGCAACGTCTGGGACGAGGTGTGCCTGGACGACGCGGTGCTCCCTGCGCTCACGAGGGCCCAGAGGGGGGAGCTGGAGGACGTGGGGTTCCTGGGGAACTACGTGCTCGACCGGGAGACGGTGTGCCACCGGACGCAGGTCGCGCTGCGTATGCTGGCCGTGACGGGGAGGTATGGCGGGCTCGCGATGGACACGTGGCGGAAGTTTGTGAACGGCCTGGATGATGGGGAGAGGAGTCAGTCCAAGGCTGATGAGTTGCTTGTTGAGCTGTTGAGGAGTTACGAGGTGACGATCAAGACCAAGATGAAAGAGGTGAAAAAGTTCAAGTTTGAGGCTGGAGACGGTGCTGAGGATATCAACGAGAGCCGGAGGGAACTGGTGCTGGGACGCTGGGGCCAGATACACAGACTGATCAAGGCGACGGCAAAGCGGTTGGGAGGGGAGGATGATTGAACCAGGTGAAGTCTCTAGCTCATTTGAAGGCAAATATGATACCCTCGATGAATCAAAGAAGAAGCAGGGTATGGCTGGCGTATAAGTGTGATCGCTTCGAGTATTGGTATGGGCGAAACGGAACCGTTCAATGGGCTGTAACTGGAAAAGCCCCTTTCTGTCTTTTTGGGGGGTTCAGCGCCTTGTTCTCCAAACTTACCTCACGTCTCTATATCAGGTACGCTTTGATCTGCTGCCTTCAATCACCAAGAGTATTGCTGGGACCATCCAAAGTCGCTTACCATCAAATGTTTTTTTTTATCACTTGCATCTGAGTCTTTCGTCAACATGGCAGGTTCCTTCACTGCCTTCCGTCCCATATGCGCTCAGCCTCCCAGCCTGTTCTCTCATGAAACAGCAGTATACGGCCTCGATGCAAATAATCCAGGAGCACATGATTCCCAGGCAGGAAGAACATGCATCTTCTCCGAGCAGACAAGCCACCCGCTCGCTCCCTCAATGGTATCATGCTTATGGTCTCGTCAAATCCACGTGAAACAAAGGACACACATATCAGCCACACATGCACAAACCCAACACAGGAGTAATCAGTCACCTCAGCCAACACCACAAAAGACTAGCCACATGTATCTGAATTCAAATTGTCCATTTCCTGCCCTCAAAAGTAACTACCGTGACCGTCCCTCGAATGGATCAAAAGCAGGTAAAAACAAATCAATCGCAATGTGACGCGGAAGAAGCCGCAGACAAGCCCCCTTGACCCTTTCTTGAAACGCCGTTGATGGTTTGAGACTTGAGAGCTCCACGACGAGGCTCCGACGCTTGTCGGGACAGTAAGAAGCAGCCATCTCCCCCCCCCCCCTCCGTCATACGTGTCTCCCTTCTTGGGGACCTGTGGGTATTGCCAAACATTATAATCATCTTGACAGCAGAAGCGGCGATCGTATGTTACCTGGATGGCTTGCAGAGAGCCGCTTCCCCGATTGCAGGCCATGAGCCCATGCTAGCCCGCCTGGGTTAGGATGCGGCGAGTCGACATTGCGTGCCAGTTTCTCAAAGTCCTGCGTGGACATCACCTCGCGTATTGGCAGAGATGTCGGAAGGACCGTCAGTGGGTCCATTGGCCAAGTTTCCTGTATGCCCTGCTAAGCACTTTCCAGGTGCACGCAAGGTCTGAAGCCGCTGAAGTAAGACCCCAAAGAATATCAGATTGAGGACCTGAGACGGCAAAGCTGTTTTGCAAACGGAGCTTCGTTCCAAGGTGATCAGGTCTGGTGCAATGGTATTAGAACTCGCCGTTTTCGTTCATGAGCCACATCGATTTCGTCGCAGCTGAGGACGGAGGCCAGGATCGTGATATAGCTCGACTGCATGCGACCAGGGCTGTCGCCACGTCCTTTCCCGCATCGTGTTCGCCTTGGAAGGCGTATCGCAGGATTCAGCTTCCACTTTTATTCTGTAGTCGTACAATAGATGAGACAATCCATTCGAGGGGTTTCGGCAGTCGATATTAGTTGCGGCGTGGCCGTCGCATAAATTGTGTGTGCAGCTGACCACGGCCACCCATGGTGGACCACCTGTTCTGAAGGCGGAGGTACCAACAGCTGCAGATAAACCAGTGGTCAAAATGTGGTGACGATGTTCAGGAAGTCGTCAAGGGTACAGCAGAGCCTGCGATTATTCGCCGCGAGGTCTCTTGGTACCGTGAGGGTTTCCCCAGTCACCACCGCCGCCGCCACCTTGATTGGCACCACCGTAGCCTCCGCCCTGGGCGCCGGCGAAGAAGCCTGGGTTGAATTGACCGGGCATGCCGTTGAATCCTGCAACCACGACTCTTGGTTAGTATTTCAATGCAAAATCAGAGCGCAGAAGCGAGGAGAAGCGGAACAGGAAGTGAGAAGCGCTCGATGCTGATGCAAAAACGCAGGTGCGGGATCAAACTCACCACCCATGCCGCCCATCATGTTCATGCCCATGTTAGGCATGCCACCCATGTTAGGCATTCCGCCCATCGCACCCATGGGGTTCATGCCACCAGGGGCTCCCATCATGCCACCGCCCATGCCACCACGGCCGCGCATGTTGGGGCCTCCACGCATGCCCATCCCGCCGCCACGGTTGAATCCACCACCAAAGCCGCCTCCGCCACCCATGGGGTTGTTGAACCCGCCCATGTTGTTGCCGAAGGCATTCATGTTGGAGTTTCCGTAGTTGGGGTTGAAGCCACCGCGCATGCCGCCGCGGTTGTAGCCACCTCGGCCGCGGTATCCTCCTCCGCCCTGGTAACCGCCGGAGCCGCCACCGCCACCGCCACCGCCAGATTGGAAGTTGCTGACCGGGCCGTTGTTGAAGTTTCCGGGACCTGAAGGGGTGCCTCGGCCAGCGTTGTCACGAGCGCGCTGGGGGGCATCTTTGGGAAGGGTCTTGAATGGGTTGACAGTAGCGCTGTGGTAAGAAACAGTAGGACGTCGGTTGGGTCCAGCATTGTTCTCCTCGCCGCTGAAGAGGGAGTCGATGCGGTTCTTGGTAGCGGTAGCTGCCTGGCTAGAAGTGAACTCGACGTAGGCTTGGCTATTGGAGGAAAATCTGTTAGCTCATGCACATTGGGTATGGTCTGGTAGGGAGAAACAGGACGATACGCACCCCTTGCTCTTGCCGTTAACCTTATGCTCACTAAACGTAATGTCCTTCAGTTCATCCTCGCAGTAAGCCTCGTTAACCCAAGCGCGCAGCTCGTCCTCGGTGTTCCACCACTGGAGCTCAGAGATGAGCAGCGCATTGGTGGCGTTAGGGTCGACAGGACGCTCATCAGGCTCCGACTTGCGCTTGACGCCCTGCTGAGGAGCAGGGGTACTTGAAGGCTCCTGACCATGGTTCTGCTCGCCATTGCCATTCTGGTCATTGTGCTCAACATTGCCCGAATCGTGCTCATAGTCACCATCTGTCTGTCCATCGTTGTTGTTGTTGTTGTTGTTGTTGTTGTTGTTGTTGTTGTTGTACTCATCCACACCGCTCTGATCATGCTCTTGACCGCCATCCTGAGCGTCTCCATAGACGTCGATGTCGTAATCCTCCTCAGCCATTTTGGGCTTCTAGAATGCGATCACTTGAGAAGGACGAAGTCGGGGTTCTGGTTGAAGGGGTGTATTGACTTGACTGTCTTGCTGGATCAGAAATACAGGAGTCCAGTTGTCTGCTGTCGCCATCCTGCAATCAGTAAATTGAAACCTGATACAATCCTCCGTCCATATTCGACCAACGCTGGGGGGCAGTGGTAGTTGACGTGAGAGCGAGAGAGAAACGGAAGAACAATGTAAGGAAAACATAATAGTGGAAGGCAGAGTCAACAATACGTACACTCCAGGATCCCAGACAAGATTTTGGCCACAGACAATTTGACGCGAATTTCTCCAGCTGGTGGCCTCTGGAATGATCCTTGGTTATGTCTTCCCAAAGATGAAGCTCTGTGCTTGCAATCTTCTCTCTTGGACCCTCCGAAAGAATTGGAATGCAGTCTGTGTACAGGTTCCTTGTTGCTCTTGTAATCAGAAGGGGATTGACAGGTGAAAGTGTTGCAGCCTTGTTAATCCCAACTCAAGGCAAAGTCCTGGGTGATGAGGGAAAGGCCTCCTATTCACTTGGGAAAGTCCCAACGCGAAGATCTCAACTTTTCTGAGACTATCGGATAAGAGCTATTCAGCTGTTATTTGCAACTGTAGCCAGTTGAGCAGGTCAAGATGCGCCCGTTCTCCGTTCCTTGTTCGATGCGTGACAGGTTAGTAAGTGTGGTTTCCGAAGGATTGACAGCCAGTCCTCGAAGAACTTGGTGTACAGGGAGGTGCTCGGATAGTCGATCGACGGGGCCGTTTAGGTGGTGGGGGGCTCAGATTGGTCGCGAAGCGTTCGAAGATCTGCGGTTGCTGCGAGGCTCGTCGTGTCAGGATAAGTGACGATGTCACGACGTCGCAGTTGGACGGAGTAGCAGTATCGACAGATGCTCGAGGCGTAGTAACTTCAAGGCCTCTGATTGACGGCGTAAGAAAGAGATCCAAGGACAAGAACAATTTGCGATCGAAAGCAGTGGGTAATGGGCACTGATCAATGCGACGTTTGATGGGATGTAAGGTGGAAGTAAATTGAATTGAAGTCGGGAGATGGAGCTTAGAGCTTCTGTTACCGCTGCTATAGCAATTAGCTTGCCGTTAGCGTATATCTGACGGAAGGTGGATCCGGCCGTGCTGCCGACCCCGGCAGGCAAAGTGGAGACTCGTTCAACAGGGGGTTTAAGTACCTAGTTAGATACCTAGGTAGGTACGGATTATAGAGATGTCTTCTTAGTATCACTTGCAACCGTTTACTACGTCCTATGAGGACACCCTGGATTAATTGAAAAAAAAATACTGCTTGGCGGTGAGATGGTCTAGGCTTGTAACTTTACGATAAAAGCGCTGGTAGGTACAAAGTGCCTTCCGTTATCGTTCCTCTTTACTATGTATATCAGCACTCGATACTAACGTATTTCATAATGGAAGGCATAGTCAGGGAAGGAACCATCTAGGTTTCTGGAACCCAGGCTGTAAGAACTACCTAGGTACCTAGGTAATCGAGTAGGTACCTACTAAGTACTTAAGTACCTAGGGAGGTAGGTATTCAAGCGCAACAAAAACGGTCACTCTTTGCAAATGCTCTTATTTCTGGCATAGCTACATTTGAGAGCTGGTATCTAATTATGCTGAACTTTTACCTTTCCTATTTGTATTCCAAGGCGAGATAATCGCGTCTATAATAACTGCCGCAGAAGACCTAAACATTTATATATTAGTGCGACAATGGGTATTTCAGAACAGGAACCTCCCTCTGTGGAGTGACTATATTTGTTCTATAACCCTTGGAATACTAAATGACTTTAACCACTACTTACCACTCTGATTGTCAACAAGCTAACTGCGAAGATAACCCGTGGCTTTTATATTTCCAGACATTTCGTATGTCAAGATAATGCAGCATGCAGTTGTCTAATTCACTTTGATTGTCAAATTAGCGAAGCTATTTAATCATGTTCTGCTTTGTATTTCTCTGAAACATTCATGCCCCCACCTCACCTGGGAAGCTTTTGGTATCTTGGCCATCCTGTCTCAACTCTATCTAATTATGCTACGAAAATGCCATGTTCAAGCTGGCTTTCGTCCGAAACTGACTATTCATAACATCTCACGAAGAACAACCTTAAGCCATCTTCCGTTCCAAGTATGAAATAAAAAAGAGGGTTCCCGTTGGAAGTCACAGAACATAATTGATGGATGAAGGCTCATTGTTCCAACTTGGCTTACTGCTTATCTCATTGCTCGCTACATGACTATACGACTTTCAACTACCAAAATTCGTTACTACATCAATCCATGTTAAAGAGCTCAGCTCCCAAATGGTCGTTGACGTTCCAGCCCATACCAGGGTCATCAACGTCATCCTCTATATTCTCATTCCACGAGTGTACTGATACGGAGCCAGAGCTCATATCATACCCACCCCACGACGAAGCTGTCAAAACGGGCACAAGTCAGTTATAATATTCTGGTTCCCGGGGAACCCCCTCGGATTGCAAGGTTGAAACTTACCAGCAATAATAGGCGCATTCGGATGCCAGTAAGGCTCTCGCACACAGCCACCATCATGACGCGCCCTCCTCCACCGGTTCCCTCCACCAGGTGCCCTGCCCGCCCTGTGCGTCGCCTTGGACACGTCAATCGTGGTCTTGAGCGTCGCGTCCATGTTCCACACGTAGATCTTGCCATCCTGGCTACCGCTGTACACGTACCGGGAGTTTGTACTCCCGGGAGGACTGAAGTGACACCTGATGAGCGTGCCCTGGACCTTGTGCCCGCGGAAGGTAACCACGCTGTTGTCGTCGGGGTGGGGGAACCAGTTGTCCTCGTCGTAGTCCTCGACGCGGTAGTCATAGTCGGCATCCGCAGTGTGCTGGCGCGGGTTGGCCTCCTCGTAGCGCTGGGTCGACATGGCCATTCTCAGATCCCACAGCTTCATGGTTTGGTCCTTCCCGTTGGAGAGTAGATATCTCCCGTCACCTTTGCTGTCGAGGTACGTCAGACCCTCGATATGGCCGACAAATGCACCCGCCTCCCTCCCGTCACCCATCGACCTCCGGTCCCACACCTTGATCACCTGGTCGTCGGATCCGGAGTAGATGATGTGCGGGTCCTTCGGGTCTGCGAAACATACGGCGTTGACGTCGTCGTGGTGGCCACGGATATTGTGCAAGACCTGGCGGGACTCAATGTCGTAGACAACGATGGACGAGTCGTTGGTCCCGGCGATCAACTCCCTGCCGTCCCCGGAGAACCGAATACTCCAGATGGCGAAGCCAGGCGTTCGCCACCCTCCCCAGCCGGTATCTCTCGGGCCGCTACCAAGGTCCAGGGAGTACGGGTCGCCCTTGTCGTTGGGGTCCGTCGGCGCGAAACACACGTGCGTCTGGAGTGAGGTGTACGCCAGCCACTTGTTGTCGGGGGAAAGGTGTGCATCCGTCAGGGTCCACTGCCCCCAAGGGTAGTTGACCGTCTTGTAGTACCGCCAGTTGTAGGGGTTACTCGTGTCGTACATTCGCACCTTGAAGTCCTTGACGCACGCATAGAAGAAGTTGCCGTCCTCGCTGAACTGTCCACAGTACACCGGCGCCCGATAGTGGATAACCATGTCGGCCTCTGAGGTGGGGATCATCTCCTGTGCCATGGCATCCTGGTTGATACGCTGGTTGCCCACGCCGAGCTCTCGGTCGAGGATGCGCCGCGCGAGTTTCTTCTTCTGCCGAGTGGCTGTCCCGTCCGTGGTGCCGAAGGCTCCTGAGTCCATGAGCTCCGTGCCCTCATCGCTAGGGACCTTGGGGAAGCGGTTTGGGTCCGGAGGGTCGCGACGGCGTCGGCGGAAGCCCCAGTCGTCGATGCCCTGCCCCTCGAAGTCATTGAAGAGCACGTGGCCGATATCTCGGTTGCGGAAGAGGGCCATGAGTTGTTGAGCGGTGAGGTGTCCTGCTCCTATGCGTCCTGGTATGCGGCTGGTTAGCACATTCAACGTTAATGATAATCTGCTGCCGATATGGAACGAGGCCTGCAGGGTCGACTGATATCGATTGATGACGGGTATGGGTTTCGAGCTTTCGTGTCGCAGTTCGGTGATAGATGGCAGTGCTCACCAAAGATGCCGCCAAGCGTTGCCTGTACCCCTGCATCTTCACCTCTTTGCGTCCCATCTTCGTCCTCTTCCTCGTTGTCTTCTGACCCTCCGTAGACAACTTCTACAGTAAAGCCAGCTTCGGCATCTAAGGTTGCGGTCAGCTCGGTGAATCAGAGGCGAGACAAGAGAAAGGGGGGGGGGGTGGCCACTAAGCACATACCGTGAAACTCATCTTCGTCATCATCCTCGTCCTCATCTTCATCATAATCTGAGTCGCCCTCGTCCTCGTCCTCATCCTCCTCTGTTGGTCTATGTGGCGCCGGGGTAGACCGCTCTGATGCCGGCTCGAAGACGTCACTGTCGCTGTCGGAAGAGGCGGGGGCAGGGGCTTGAGCCCCTGACGGCTGTTGCATGGTCTCACCGAAGTCGTTCTCGTCTGAGTCGTCTTGGTGAGGATATCTGTAGCTCATTATAGCCAACTCCTGGGCACTCCTCGAGGTGTTGAGGTGACGATGGTGCTGTTTCGGGTATCCGGCGTTGGCTTATATGATAAGACCAGCTCCGGAGCTCTTATCGCCACTCGAAACTCCGCTTCACCGTGCAATGGCCCGCTTTGAGAGGAGTGTAACAGTCCGAGAGTCCAGTTTCCGGAGACTGACTGTCTTTACATTCGAATGCCCAGGAAAGATTTCAGAAGAGCCGTGCTTGGTCAAGGGAGCGATCTACAAACAGGTATAAACCAAGTTACGCATTATTGACGGGGTTTCGTCTCGTAGTGAGGAGTAAGTAGTCTAAATCGGAGGTGCCGGGTTTAGGTCGGACTTTGGGGGCGGAGGTCAATAGCCGAGCTACCTCATTGTTCACCGTTTTTAACGGGTTTAACCCTCAACCTCAATATTTTGGCAACCCCCCCTAGATACTCGTCGATATTAGAGGTACCAGCTGTTGGGACCTGGGCTTGATGGACATTGTATTTTATGGCCTCGATCAGTTTGCTCTCCAAGAGTTCGCAAGCATCACAAAGTTCGCAAGCACCACACAGTTCGACAACCGCTCTCACATTCGAGAACCTGCAGGACGCGGAGACAATGTATCAAGGTTCATCCAAATTCGACAATGATAGCACAGAATCTCGTGATTCACATGTGAGGATTGGCGAATCTTGTATCAACTGAGTTCGTCCGTCTCTCAAAGAGAGTGTGGATGCGTCGCCCTTCAATCTCCCAAACCTTTGCTACAAAGAATGTGAGTGTTCAAGCTCGATGGCACTGCCGAATCTCGTGCGCCATCTTTATTTCACAACATCACATCTCACCGGAGTAGGTCCAGGTGTCATCCGTCAAAAATATTACCCAATGCGGCTGTTTACTGCTGTGATTTCAGAACGTGACGTTTGATACATTATGATTATGAACACAGGTCGGTATTGTCTCCATAGCCCGGACTAATAGGCCAGCTCTGCGTCCGTCCGTCCAACCATGCGTCTAGGAGTTACTGGAGCTTCCTCGAATTCGAAGAAGGTGGCCCATCCGGGCCAAAGAAGCCTAGCAGATACGCCGTCCTTGTCAAGCAGAGGAATACCTACACGTCCGATCGGTCAGCCCGTCATCATTCACACCAGTAGGAAAAACAACGCCGACAGGAACAGATGACTCACAGTAGCACCCACATTACCCCAGGTTAGACTGTTCCAGCTACCCACGTCGATGAACCTGTCATAGCCCAGGATGTAGTAGCAAGCTGCCACATGGCCCACGTCAGCTATCCATAGCGCTACCAGGTAGTTGCGCACGACCTTGAGTTCAACGGTCGTATACAGTACGGCCACGCCAACCAGGAACAGGAGTCCGTAGGCGTTGCCGAGCTGGAGCGCCACGAGACGGGAGTTTTCGTCCACAGGGAAGGTGGGCGACGGGGTCTGTTCTGCAACGAACCACGACGGGTCGAGGGTTGCGCCGGCCCAGCCCGCGATGCTGGAATGGAGTTAGGATGAGGAGTACGATCTGAGCTGGGGAAGAAGAATGGATTGTTACAGGCTGAGTGGCTCGATAGCCGTAAAGACCAAGCGAGGGAAGGCTGGGAGACGAGAAGCCATTGCGTATTACTTCGTTATCTTCAAATGTATACGGCAGCTTTCGGGCGTCAAGCTTCAATGTTCTGGTCGAATCTTCGGAGACGGTGGCCTGGTATCGAATATGTCTACTTGGAAATTGGTAAACCCGGATTCCAAATGTCAACACATACGTCAGTAAACTGATGGTGCTCAAGTCTCTCACTTTATTACGATTCAATGGACCCGTCTCCAGCTTCTATCGTATGGGTGCGTATGTCATGAACTGCCAGAAGCTTGCTGGCAGACGTGGGAGATACATATGTGGTGATAGTGCACACCCCACCTCATGCGGTCCACAAGTGGCAATCCCGACTCTGAATTTGAGGAGCCTTAGCAGGAAGGAAGTCTTGGGTCTGACCGGAAACCCGTTCAAGCAGACACAGCTGTCCAATTCCAGCAGACCACACAGGGATACAAGTGGAATATATGAATGGTATGCACTCCACCAGGACATTCGGCCTCAGTGGAGAAACGGAGTTATGCAAGCCTTCTGATGGATAGTGAAATAGATATGGCAACAAAGAAGAGAGAGACAAGGGAATTGTCCTCCAAGTCAATCAGGAAGTGTAATAAGTGAGCGGCAGACTCTCTCCGTGGATTGAAGGAGACCCTTCACCTTCAATGGCACACCTCGGATTCTAGCTGACCCCCCATGTCGCCTCCTCCAAGGTTCTTCAAGGGGAGACCAATCCTCAGTCTTCTGTCTTGGACGACGTTGCGATATATGCGACTGCCTCAATGCAGGAACTTTCGAACGATCGGGTGATGGACACCGCGGTCATTATTTACAGTTGTATCCAGGCCTCCAGATAGGTGCTGATCCGAGGCCTAGGGTCTCCCCTTCCCGGGGCGTCACCCAGTCCAATGCCCCCTCCACGACCGACACGATGGCGACCATCGAGCCGCGGTTGATGCACCTGCTCAACGAATCGAACTCTCCCGAGACTTCAGCCTACCCGCCCCCCAACCTGCCCCCTATACAGAGCTTCAGCAGCTTCGCCAAGTCCTCCAACTTCTCGCTGCCACCCCTCGAGCCGGATGCCAGTCATCATGGGAGAAGCGAGCAGGGCCAGTCTTCCTCGTCCTCGAGGGGCCCCCAGCACATACCCCCACTAGCTTCGATCACGGAGGAGTACAATGGGCGGCACCCTGACGGCGGAGGGCTTCGGCATACAGGAGGGGGGATCTCCCTGCGGATGCTCTACGATAATCCCGAGGTCAACGAGTCCCAGCTCTCCTTGAATCACATCCTAGACGATGTGCCTGAGCCGCCACTATCGACGGAGGATGCGTCCACGAAGAAGCGACAAAGGGCGCTGACCGTCAAGGACGATATTATGCATTTGCCTCAGCCGTTAAAGAAGCAGAGGTCCGCTCAGAACATTGTCCCACCAATAATCAGTGGCCTATACGAACCGCCGCCCAATGCGGCCGTGTTTCCCCCGATAGCGCTGGAGGACAATGATCCTGCTACGAACATCAATACGTTCAGGGAGTTCAACAATGCCCTCATGAACAACACGGAACCTGAAACGGGCGACAAGGCTGTGCCGCCACCGCCACCGCAAGAGCAGACCACGGTGCCAGAGCCAGACAGGTCGGTACCGAAGGTGAAGAGGAAGGCTGCCAAGCCCAGAAGGAAATGGTCGGAAGAAGAGACCAAGGACCTGCTGCTCGGGGTTGACAAATATGGTGTCGGGAAGTGGACAAACATCCTAGAGGACCCGGCCTACAATTTCAATGGGCGGACAGCTGGGGATCTGAAAGATCGATTCCGGACGTGTTGTCCCGACGAGCTACGCGTATCACACAGTAAGAGCAAGGAGAGCTTGAACCAGGAGCATTTAGCCAGTGCTCCACCTATAGAGACAAAGGCGAAAGGCAAGTCCAAAACGGCACTGCTTCTGGAGGATATACTTGCCGACCCGGAGGAGCTTGAAAACCCACCGGGCAAGGAAGATGCACAATGCTCATCCTCGAGCCCGGCGCACCCGAACCAACAAGATTCGGACTCGACGGCCAAGCCAAAGAAGAGCAGGGCACATCGCAAGAAGCTGGAAGATCTCCAGAAGATGGGAATACACGGCCCGTTCAAAAAATCCCACCGCCGCGAGCGGCGACCCTTCACACAGCAGGACGACGACCAGATCCTCGAGGGTCTCCGGCTATACGGGCCGGCGTGGACCAAGATACAGCGCGACCCGCGGTTTGATCTCTCGAGCCGGCAGCCAACAGACCTCAGGGACCGGGTGCGCAACAAATACCCGGACACGTACAAGCAGATCGAGGAGCGGCAGATACAGGCCAAAGAACCTGGCCCGTCGTCAAGGACCAATTCCAACCTCCTGGAGCCATCGGTGAACACCATGATGAACGAAAACTCATTGATGACATTGGAGCCGCACCTCAATAGGTCTGGGTCAAGGGAGGATATGATGGTCCACAAGTGGTCTGGAGCCCAGACGCTGCCGCATGCTTCCACGGCCGTGAACAACAGCTTTACGGAACTGCCAGGGCTGGACGCCTTCACGAGAGAGCAGACCCTGGAGGGTGAGGTGGGCGACGTGGGCGAGCAGTCGAACTCGACGGCCTTTATTGGGAACCTCGAGGCGATGGACATCTCCAGGCTGTTGCTTGATTGATTGGTCCCACCGAAGTCAGGGATCCCGGCCACACAAACGATAGGTCGAGTAAGCACGAGGTCCAGCCGGGACGAACAGTACCCGAACGGCAGGATCGTATTCTTTTTGTGAGAAAGAGAAAAGTATGATATCATCAGATCGACAAGGTTTGACGTTGCGAAATCACTATTGGGAGTCCGAAGGCATCAGCGGGTACTTTTTACGGAGGTCTAGACAAAGAGGGTCCTGTCCCTACAGCACAGGTCTTTGGTGTCAAAGGGTGTGCTATTTTTACTTTTGGGAGTCAAAGTCATTGGAGTTCATGGGCCCCGGTTAATGGGGAAAAGCGTGTAGAGAAAGATCCTCAAGGCTAGCTAGTTTGATTACATACTTTCTAGAATCCGGAGCAATCTTTAGACCTGTACGAAGGCGGTTTGGTTGTTCCTTGTCCGCTCCGCGTTCCGGGGTTGGCTTTATTGCTGGGACTGTGGCCGTACTAGGAGATGATGTGAAATAATACTCTACAGCAGTAGCCCGACATACGTAATAAGGTCGGAACATTAGGTACCCGTTTTGAAAACACTTGGAGTTGTGAAAGATTGAGAAATCCGTTAGGCAAGCCGGATGTGGATTGGTGGTGGCAATGGGTTGACCCCATTGGTTACTCTCCGGCGACTTCGAGTGCAGTCGTCTGCAACAAAAGCAACCCTTATATGGGACCCTTAATGGGATAACTACCTGAGTTTACTGAATTGGGCAGCCAATAGCCTCGATCAAGGAGGTCGTCTAAACATGCAGTACTAGGTATGTATGTATAGACATCATGGGGAGAGCAAGATCTTTGCAGCAGCACACTCAATCGAACCGTAAGGTCTCACCTACACTAAGTGAACCTCGGTCCTACATACAGTAAGGCTCAGTGAAGCTAAAGCCCCCTGTGGGCCAAGGGCGAGGTGCGTGGGTGCGGTCTCTGCACGGACCACTACATCACGTGAAAGTGGCACTAAACGGCCCACTAGCGCCATTCCGATCTCGAACCCACAGGAATTTTCAGTGACCATCTGTTAATCGTGAAACTTTTCTTTCCTCTTCAGCCTGTGCAAGACGACCACCTTCGACAACCACCGACCAGACAGCCAAAATGGGTAGAGGACGTAAGTGATCCATCAATCCGAAAGCCTTCAATGGCATCAATGGATTCAACGACACGAGATTGCTTGACCTGAGAGATGATGCTGCTGCCGCGAGTGTACCCAACTGCACCGCCGCATTTGCAACCTCGGATCAAGCGACCTTTTGTCGATGAAGCCATACGCAACATGACGACAGTGCTGACTTTTCCTGCTTTACAGCAAAGAAGCACCAAAAGCGCCTTAGTGCGCCCAAGCACTGGCTGCTGGACAAGCTGTCCGGTAGCTACGCTCCCAAGCCCTCCGCTGGTCCCCACAAGGCTCGCGACTGCCTGCCCCTGATCGTCTTCATCCGCAACCGCCTCAAGTACGCCCTGAACTACCGCGAGACCAGGGCCATCCTGATGCAGCGTCTCGTCAAGGTCGACGGCAAGGTCCGCACTGACCTGACCTTCCCCTCCGGATTCATGGACGTCATCGGAATCGAGAAGACTGGCGAGAACTTCCGTCTTGTCTACGACACCAAGGGACGTTTCACCGTCCACCGCATCCAGGCCGAGGAGGCCGAGTACAAGCTCGGCAAGGTCAAGCGCGTCCAGCTCGGACGTGGCGGTATCCCATTCTTGGTTACGCATGATGCGAGAACGTGAGTTCTTCCGACATCTGTCAGCCGTTGGACCAAGCTTTGGTTGAATCCTCCCACCGCAAAGGAAGAGAGATTCTTGATCGAAGCGAGATCATCCACGGTTGGTACGTTTATAAGATTCCCCTCGATTGCTAACGAGAATTATAGCATCCGCTACCCTGACCCTCTGATCAAGGTCAACGACACTGTCAAGATCAAGTAAGTGAAGAAAGCGTACACCCAAGATCTCGATCATGGCACTAACAGATATTCTAGCCTGTCCACTGGCAAGATCGACGACTTCTGCAAGTTCGAGGTCGGCAACCTGGCCATGGCCACCGGTGGTCGTAACATGGGTCGTGTCGGTGTTGTCACCCACCGTGAGCGTCACGATGGTGGTTTCAACATCGTCCACCTGAAGGACGCCATTGACAACACCTTCGCCACCCGCGAGGCCAACGTCTTCATCATCGGTACCGAGAAGCCTTGGATCTCCCTGCCCAAGGGCAAGGGTGTCAAGCTCTCCATCGCTGAGGAGCGTGACCGTCGTCGTGCCAACACCATCGCTGGTAACTAAATTGGTGCTTGATGATGTGTTTGGGTCAATTGGTAAAAGGCAAAAGGGTTCTTTCACAAAAAGTGATAGCATGGACATGGAGTTACGGACGTTACGGCTTTGAATTTCGCTATGAATAGATAGCAAATACCCACCAATAGTCGGTCGGAAGATGCCGACGGGTGAATGAATTCTTGCAAACGTCCTACTCCTTCTCCCGATGACAACGTCTTGTTCCCTCTGTACTTCGTGCTGCTCTTCTGTTCTCGTCTGTCACAATGATGGCAGAGGATAGCTGCCGCGCCCAAGTATGAGCAGTAGGTACTGGGGTTGCATGTTCACCTCGCTGCTGGACTTGAACAGATCAGAATGGCCGACTTCAAGTGTCGTTCGGCGGACAAGAGACAGTCCATGGTCTGTACGACGATCGTGGTTCGTGGCCAAGTGTGTACTAAAACCGTCCTCCCAGCCACCTTCTACTTCCCGAAGAGCCTTCGAAGCGGGCGTTCTTCAGCCGTCAATATTCCAGCATCCCAGTCAATGCAAATGTTGAGGACTCCTACTTCATAAGCTTATTTTACCGCTCCCCACTGCGTTTTTGAATTCTAACCGAACAAGTCTAGTTGGTAACCAGTTGACACCGATGTCCAGTTGACAACCCTTCCTCACTAGCTCCTCTGCATCCAATTTGCCACGAAAAGACGGCACGCCGTGAGCCGCATTCGCGTATCACGAAGGGGTAATGGCAAGCCGTTCCGGTGATTGGCTTGTGGTGTATGCAACGTGATGTCTCTCCCATCTCACGTCAACTTGACCTCGTCCTAACCCGGAATTTCCTTTCCAACCCCGGAGGTCAACGCCTAGGCATGTGTATGTATGTACACGGCATCTGAGACAGCTCGCGACTGGTCCCGTGCAACGGGCAATGAATAACGGTCTACGGGCTGGATTACCATAGCTGGAATGGTGCCTCAGGACTACCGGAAGGTGTGGGATGTGAGATAGAAACCACTAAAACCATAACTGGCCCAATCGCAACTTTGAAATCTGAAGTTCATCTTGACGAAGTGTGCCGCCGTTTGTCTGCTTGGCACGAGTACTGGTTAAGGTTTCGCTTTCGAAGAAGAAGAAAGAGAAGGTTTGTACTATCTGATTTGAGTTATCTGAACTGATCAATCTACTTGTCTGCGTAGGTGATCGAGAACCTCGAAAGTCTTGCGATGGAAGGAGACTTAGTTGTTTATGACGAGTGAGTCTTTTACGTACTCTGTAAGATGTTGTGCGCTCATGCCCCCCACAAGTTCGTGGTTGGCCTGGCTGCTGTGTGACCACGGGCTTGCTGTATGTTACTCTGATATTTGGCCCTTTGCCCAAGCGACCAGGAGAGGAGACTGGTCACTGCCCTAGTGACGATAGAAACAACGGACAGGTTCTACAGACTTGTATAAACAGCGGTAGCGTGTGAGAGCTTTGGCCCGGGGAATCTTTCAGGAGAATATTGCGGCTTGGTGGGCCCACCTCTGGTCGCCCTTATGGCGCAATGGAAAACCTAACATTACTCTACAGTTTCGACGCCGAGGCCTCTGGCTAACCTGGAAGCATTAGGAATTTACCGAGAATATATTACCCAGAAAAGGAAACCCACCATGAAACCAAGAAAAAAAGAAGAGAAAAAAAAAAGAGAGTGCTTCGGTTGTCCAGAATGACCACACCTGCCCCTCTCGACAGTGCACGCCGACCCGAACGGCCGAGCTGAGCCTCCCTGCTTGCGAAGCCCATCTTCCATGTTGAGCGACATCTGAGGCAGCACCGCAGCTTCTCGGAAGGGTAATAGGGGTGATTGAAAAAGAAGAAGAAAAAAACCACCGGGGGGGTGTGTTGTCGCAGGTTTACCTGCTTCGGCCCGACGAATGCATGACGCCAGAAGCTTGTGAGGGAAATTCTGGAATCTCTCCCAGGAAGGCAGCTGGGTGTAGTTACGACGCGGGATGGTCGGTGTGGGGTTGGGCACGTTGTTTGGGCTGGTAGGTGATGTCTGCGTCCCAAAAGGGGAAATATAGAGACAGAAAATTTCTGGGATGGCGGAGAGGTTGGAGGGTGTCATCCAGATGTCACAGTCTCACCCACACACCCTCCTCAGTGCTCCTGATCTCGGGACCCCCTCTTCCCGGGACGAGACAGCTTCAGATCGGAGACTATGTCTGCTGGGAGGCGGCGAAGTGCAGCCTGCAGGCGACCGCAGATATAACAAGGCGTCTGTGCTCTCTGTGCTATGATGAGGAGTCTAGATGCTCAGGTGGGAAACGACCACCTGAGCAAGGAGTAAGCCCGTGTTGAGTAGCCTGGCTGCCTGGATGGTGTGGTATGTCTACGGGTTACCATACAACTTGGCAGCAGATTGCCAAGGGCCCAGTGAGATCGTACTTCCGGAGCACTTGAGAAGTGCCTGTTCTGAAAGACTTCCAAGGTACCTAGGTAGTCTGACATGGGCGTGGTGTTGTACGTCAACCTTGAAACGATAGGCTTACATAATCAAACTGAATCATCCCCGGATTCCCACTGATCGACAACCGGTCTGTCTTATTGGTACTGTAGGCGTTTGTGTACCCGAGGTTCTTTAACTTCAACACAAGCTCCCGACCCCCTCCTCCGCAACTAGCCATCGCCATCAAACCCAGATGTTCCCGGAACACGTACGTCCACGGGTCTCACCGACGTTTACACAAAGGCGTTCGTTGGTCTACTGCAGGCCGCTTGTGATACAACCCCGCGCTTTCCAAATCTGGGGAAAGAAGCAAATCCGCCGCCTCAGGAAAAATTCAATGTTGCTGCTGTACGACCGTGTCACCGCCGCCCTTTTTTTCCCTTCTTTTTTGCAGACCTCATGACTTTGTAGTTGGACGGAGACGTATCGACCGACACAGGCACCAGACTGACCGAACAAGGCCTGTTCCATCAGCTGGCAAATGACCAACTTCATTATCACTCTCTTGCAGTAGCTCTTATGCAGGTTGCGTACTTAGCTACTTATATTACAGGGGCGCATCTGGAGCGGTGGTTGCCAACCCCTCGACGATCCTCGAGGCTGTGTCACCTGGCCTTCTACATACATACATACGTTGTACATACATATGCCCAGGAACGTTCTTCCGAGCGGCTCTAGGGCTGAGTGCATGGTCTCACAGTCCCGTGGTTTGCCGTTGACGAAATCCTGGAAACTTCCAAGGTTACTTAACTTGCCGGTAAGACGTACATACCTGTGTCACGGCTGGCCAACGGGGCAGTCATGCTTCATATCTGGGAGGATGGCCGCGTGCTCACCCCTTCGACTTGTCTAACCAGGATCGTCACCGCAACTTCCAGTCGTGCAGCAGCGGCGAGAAGTAACAGACCATGCAGAGGACTATCTTCCTTCTGGCGGTGTCTCCCCCTTGTCTGCTGGCATTGATCGAGAGGCTCGACCTTGAGGAACCTTGGAACCGTCAGCCCTAGGATCCGAACGTGGCAATATCGGGACAACACCTGCGAGTGCCCATCTGCTTATAAAGGCCGCAAGGGTGTCATTGTCTGGCGGACAGCATGTCAGATGAATGACTTGTATTGACGTTGCGGAACCCAGCGACATAAGCCTACTGTTTGGACATGGCTTACCCGAGTATCAGCATTCTAGACCCCTTGAACAACTTCCAATTGGATAGCCTGAAGCCCCGGGGGACTGACAGGTCAGTAACCACGGCACCACCTGGGCATGTTGAACGTACTGCAGTCAGTGACTATCTGGGTATCGGCAACACTGAAGTGTAGAACAGAACAGGTTATTTGATGCACCGAGACCTGCCGCAGCCCCCACGGAGCTAATGTCCTCGACCGGCACAAACCCTTTCCCACTCCGGGATAAGAGGCGTGGGATACTGACTTGGCGTGATCACTCCGACCCGGTTCTGTCCCGTATGCCCATGTATCCTTACATAAGATGATTCGTCATACTGCTACTCGACACTGACGGCCGCATACTATCGAGCTACATATGCTTCACATCCTTGATCTCGCCATAGCGTTCAATGGCCAGTAGCCGCTTCACATCCACACCATGGGCACTTCTAGGCCCCTTCGAGTCTCTGTCCTCCCCAGGCACTTGGGCACCCAGCGGCAACATCCGTCAGGTACCTTCTCGCAGTCTTGCCCGCTTCTGGGGAAACACAGACAGCCTCCTTCTCTACGTACATACCGAGCTGCCGGTCCCCATACACCCTTTTCCCCTTAAGCCTATATCGGTCGAGCCTTAGGAAGTCGTACCACAGCACTCAATGCATCCTGAAGCCGCTCGTACCGACCAGCCGATTGGATCTCTGGACATCGTCTCCACCCATGAGACCAGCAGAGCGTCGGTGGCCACTTTCTGTACTCTGGTCCGCTTTCTGAGTTGAGGAAGCACAGCGGGCTTCATAGATTCGCTATAAATGGGCAGAAGTCTGCTCCATTTTTCTGTCTTACAGCTGCCCTTTTCTGAGGATTTTCCACACATGGAAAAAGCCAGCCCACCGTCCACAAGTTGCAAGAGACGCCGATGTTGACGGGCTGACGGATTCCTCCGCTGCATTCAACTATCGAATCCGGGACGGGACAACCCCTTCGAACAGCACACTACCACCTACCTACCTTAGGCAATACTTGGATCCCCATCTCGCTTGCAATCTTCACCTCAAGTTGCTCAGCAGAGCAGGTGCTGCCTTCTAACACCACCGAGCCTATCGTATTTGGCGTCATAGCTCGCTTCCACTTATCGTCTTGATTCAGTATACTTCTCGCCTCCTTCTAGTCACTGCCTACTGGAGGTACCCCTCGATATAGCCTGTATGTTAGTCACGGATCTCATATAATTACTTCGACGTCCTGCACAACATCTCGGCCTTCGCCGATTATTCCTCTCTGACACGCATATTTTCTCTTGGACGGTATCTGTCTGTATCCCTGTCCTCAGTATTCAATATTCTTTATCTTCTGGCTTATGTTCTGCCTCCTTCCTTGCGTTCGTACCCTTGGACAATATTCAAACCGAAAGACAATAGAGCCCACCTAGCCACACAAGAAATAGAACGTACCCTAGGATCGTTTCCAACCTGTCGGGACATCTAACAACCATAGATCAGATCGACTGCAAACCCAGATCCTCGTCTCCCAATCACATGTCCAGTACATCAGACGCAGCCGCTGTATCACATCTCGTCACCCTGCATGTCTGCCAATTCAATCTGGAGGGCGGCATTGCCCCCTCTGGGGTATAGGGCCCTCGGGCGTGTTGCCCGCAGTGGGAATAGAGTGCCGTCGTTATCTGCATTGCCGATCACCTCAGCAGCACGAACCTGGAGAACCGCCAGCACCAGTACCAGTACCGGCACCAGCAGTAGCAAACAAGCTTTGGGGGCTTGGCCTATTCCAGAAATAGGAAATTCGGCTCCGAAATGGTCCAGACGTGGCGTCCTTGGGGTTGCACTCGCTGCGAGCCTGCTGGGATGGGGCATCGCGACTACGATCACGGGGCGAAATGGTAAGGGGCTGATGTTGCTGGATAGCAGGGCTCAGTTCCCCCGTTATGCGAGCGTGAAGGAGATGGAAATTGTGAGTGTTTATTTCCCTTGCCTGCTCCAGGTCTCGGCGCATATGACCCCTGAAGGTGTGGTGTTCAGTGTGCCCGACTAACCCCGGATCTTAGGCCCTCAAACAAATCCGCGACGAGACCGGCCCCGATCTAGACATTATCTCCACGGACCCTGACGACCTACACGCGCACGGCTACTCTGAATGGTCCACTGTGAACACGGAAAGCCTACCGGTAGCTGTAGCCTACCCGCGCTCTACAGAGCAGGTCAGCACTATCGCACGAATTTGCCATGAGTACCATGTCCCCATCATCCCCTACTCCGGGGGCTCGTCCCTCGAAGGAAACTTCTCGGCGCCGTTTGGCGGTATCAGTGTCGATTTCGCCTATATGGACCAGATCATCCAGTTCAACCAGGATGATATGGATATAGTGGTGCAGCCAAGTATCGGATGGCAGGACTTGAATGAGCAGTTGTTGAAGATGGGGAGTGGATTGTTTTTCCCAGTTGATCCTGGTGAGTTGCTGTGCTTGAGATGGTTACCATATTTCTAGGGGTGAACTCTGTGCTGGCGAGGAAATCAAGTGAAAGCAGACCTCGGTTGCAACTTATGGACTGATGGCGTGAGTGAAATAGGTCCAAGTGCGAAGATCGGAGGCATGATCGGAACGAACTGCTCTGGTACCAACGCGGTCAAGTACGGCACCATGAAGGACTGGGTGATCAACCTGACCGTCGTGCTCGCGGACGGCACAGTCATCAAGACGCGGCGCAGGCCCCGAAAGTCCTCGGCCGGGTACAACCTCAACGGGCTGTTCGTCGGGTCGGAGGGCACGCTGGGCCTGGTGACGGAGGCGACGCTCAAGCTCACCGTGGTGCCCGAGGACCTCTCGGTGGCGGTGGTGACGTTCCCGTCGATCCGGGAGGCGGCGTCGGCGGCGGCCGAGGTGATGCAGACGGGGGTCCCGGTGGCGGCCATGGAGATCATGGACGAGGTGCAGATGCGCGTGGTCAACCTGGGCGGGGCGACGGCGCCGCGGGTGTGGGAGGAGGTGCCGACGCTGTTCTTCAAGTTCGCGGGGACGAGGGCCAGCGTGAGGGAGAACATCGGGACGGTGCAGGGGATCGCGAGGCGGAACGGGGGGAGCAACTTTGAGTTTGCCAAGGACGCGCGAGAGCAGAGGCTGCTGTGGAGCGCGAGGAAGGAGAGCCTCTGGAGCATGCTTGCGCTGAGGAGGGATGGGGAGGAGGTTTGTGAGTCTGCCCCTATTTTTTCCTCTGGTTGTGTGTTCTTTTGGCCTGATTGGCTGTTGTTTTGTCTGGGCGGTCTGTCGCTGGCCGCTGCCGTGATGTGTGGATATCCTGTCCTATCAGCTTTTGTTTCGCACGGTTACACCACTGCGGCTACAGTATATGCTTGCTGACTGGCTACCGTGCCAAACGTCTAGGGAGCACTGATGTCGCGGTCCCCTTCAGCCGGCTGGCCGACATCATCGAGGTGTCCAAGAAGGAGATGGACGACCTCGGCCTCTTCGCGTCGATCCTGGGCCACATTGGCGACGGCAACTTCCACGAGAGCATCCTGTACAACCCCGTCAACGGCGAGCGGGAGAAGGTCGAGGAGTGCGTCAAGAAGATGGTGAGGCGGGCGCTGGACATGGAGGGCACGTGTACCGGGGAGCACTCGATCGGCTGGGGCAAGAAGGAGAGCTTGCTGTGGGAGGTGGGGCCCGAGACGCTGGCGGTCATGAGGGCGATCAAGGCGGCTTTGGACCCGTACTGGATCATGTGAGTGTCTTTTGTCTGCCTCTTCTTCTTCTTGTCGTTGTTGCTGTGCCTACCGTTTCAAGGCTTCTGCTGTATGACTGACGAGCGAGTGTCGATAGGAACCCTGGGAAGATCTTTGACCGTAAGGCTTGATGGGTTGGAAAGGTCGTGGGAGTCCTGTGGAGACGGTACGTTCCCGTTTGTCTGGGAGAGGTGATGGTGGTACAGGGGAAGATGCATACACGGGAAGTTGGTGACAGTCAAATAATTGGCTGATATGCCGGGAGTGGGATGTCCCTATCATGCATTCGTGCGGCTTGGAGCATCCATACATGGTCATCTTAGGTAGGCAAATGTCTAGAAAAAAGAGCATTTATATCCTTTCTGTCATTTATATGTCCTACTCTGATGATAAGAAATAGAGAGCAGTATTTGTTGTATTCCCGGTCCAGTGATTAGGCAGGAGAAAGCCATTTGTGCGTTCAGCGAGGCAACATGTTCTATACTTGAGTACCTGTGAGTTTGGTGTCAACATTCCGGAACTCCTATTCTCCTTGGTTTCCCATTATTGACCCTCTCTTCTCGATACCTTTCAGCTTTGATATTTGATGCTTACTCACTACCTAGGTACCTAGGTAGGTGAAGTAGGTAAAGTTTCATCCGGCATCTCCATGACAACCTCCCCTGGCCACAGATGCCCAACTCACAACGTCCCTACAACTTTTATTCTCCAATACGTCGTCTGTATACCCCTATTTGGGTTCTTGTTTTTTCTTGCCAAGATTTGAACATGCAGCAGTAGCTTTCCATGCAACCATCCAAACTGGGCACCTGGAGCCTTCTACCAACTTCCCCCACCATCCTTTCTCTTCACACCCATCGTGGTCACCACCACAGGCCAAACATCAGCATCTTCTCAAGCTTGACCCTGATAACGGGTGCAGGTGCTGAGTACCTTTCCTCCCTTCCATTCCGTTTGCATCGTTCTCCGCTTGCCTAGGATTGCCTTTGGCGTTCGGGTATCTGCTTGTTTCCGTTGCCTTTCCCGTCCCTCTCGTGCCGGGAAGGAGCTGAAAGGGAACAACAGCAATTCAGGCGAAGAGCACCTGGGCACTTGATGAGTACCTGAGAACTTGAGTACTTGAAATCTAAATCTGCAGGTAGCCTCAAACAGCCCTCGCTGCACCTGAGCATCTCCAAGGCCACCAAACACGAATTTGGAAGCTACGATCGCTCTTCCAACACCCACGGACTCTTTGTGCCCTCGAATCTCTCCCAATATTCCGCTCTTCTGCACTGCGATAAGCAATTTGGGTTGCAGAATTCAGTGGATCATCGTACCTGTGAACTTACGTCTGCGCCCCTTTGGTATTCCAGAGGGCATGCCTGTTTGAGCGTCATATTGGCCTTCGAGTACCACGACCGACCGAGCAAGACCGTCACAATCCATCCGTCCAGCGCTGTAGGTATGGTCTCTCCTTCCTCCAAGCACATGTACTGACTTTCAAATACCAGAGATAGATTTGCGGTCAGTCTCCTCTCCTGAAGTCGAAGCCAATGGCACAGCCAACATGGCTTCTCCCGAAAACCGACCCACGATGAATAATCGAGGCTCCTCCTCGACCGAGTCCGGCGCTTCGTCTCAACCTCGAAGCAATCCAAACATTGCTTTGCCACTTTCAGATGACAATGGAAACCATCTTAATGCCAATGTTCCCCCTTCCATGACCCTGCCTGCTACCTCTCGCCACGACCAATCGGTGCAACTCAGCATTTCATCCTGCTCTTCTGGCATACAAGATGCTCCGAATCAACTTGGAAATGGTCATCCTGCTGCCTTCCGCCGAGACCCCTCCACCCAGTCTAATAGCTCTTCCCAGTCCAGTGGCCCACGAAATGTCACTGGTTCTCAGCCTAAACGCTACTTCCAGCAGCGAAGACAGCAGCCTACGCGTTCGCGCAACACGACCGTCCAGATGGAGTCAGCTGCTTTGAAGGACTTCTCCAGCATAGTCATCGTGCTGGACAGGCTTCCCAAAGATATCACAACCCGGGAGATCTGGGACTCGCTCACGTCGTACAACCTTAGCATAAGCCGCATTCAATTACTGGAGAATGGCTACGGCGAGAGAACAGACAAGGCCAAAGTTTATATCGCACCGCCTCCTAGTTCATGGCCACCATGGGGTGACTCTGGTAACAATTGCATTATTCAGAGAAAAGATTCCTCATCTTTGCGAATTCCTATCACGAGCACTACACCCAATCGTGCAGGCGCAGTCAAAACTCCCAACGGCAGGTACATCCCTCGTCAGCTGGACTTAACACCCAAAGGCCTGCTTTTTGGGATGCTGGCTCACGAGTCGGCCATGTTCAAACTCCCACAATACGAGTACCAAGACGTGGTGATGATGGCAAAGTTCTTCAAAAAAGAATTCGAGGTCATGTTCAAAACCAACGTCGGTCGTCACGGCGCAAAAGAGTACAAGATGCAGATCAACTTCAGCCACGTCAAGAAGATTCTCCGTGTCACTCGCGAGAATGGCGAATCGGCCTTGGTCATCTTACTGCCCAGCCCTCCCAAATTCTACTGCTTAAAGCCGGTTTGTCACGATGACACCCAGCTGATTTGGCAGGAATGGGACTTATGGGCCCGCCAGACCGACATCACACGCGACAAACGCAAGTTAAAGGGCCTTCCTGCCGGGTTGGAGATGCAGCCCGGCGATTCTCTGGACATTGGACGTTGGACGGCCTATTATCTAGGGATGACACATGAAAACCTCATTCTTTGGGAGCGCATCGATTCGTATCTGTCAGATTACAATGTTAGCACCGAATCAGTCACCAATTTTCGCCTCACAGCCCCTGGTCCTACCAACGCCTGGAAGCTTCTCGACTGTTCGGTTGATACTTTGTCCCTGGAGACCCTCCACTCAGGACACTCCTTCCATCTTCCTTTCGAGGTGCGCTATCAGTTGGAGGTCTGTATCTCCCATGGGCTGCTCAATGAGTATAGTGTCGGCGTTAGCTTCCTCGAAAAGCTCACCTCTTTTGAGGCAACCAGAGCCCGGATGATACTGGAGGGAGTTGCCGAGGCGAACCGCATATTCTATGATCCCATGAAGATGTTTGAAGACAACGCAATCTTGAAATACTGGCCAAACGCTCGAGTTCCTGCCCATGCCACTTTGGTCCGCAGGGCGGTCATCACTCCTACAACCATTCACTTTCAGACTCCGTGTGTCGAGCTGACAAACAGAGTTCTCCGCAAGTACTCTGATCTGACCGATCGTTTCCTGAGGGTTCAGTTCTCGGATGAGATGACTTTTGGCAAAATCTTTTCCTCGCCGCAGAACTCCAAGAAGGACGACAACCTGTATATTCGCGTTCACCGGGTCATGTCTAATGGCATCATCATTGGAGATCGATGCTACAGATTCCTAGCGTTCAGTAACTCGCAGTTCAGAGAGAACGGGGCCTTCTTCTTCTGTGAGACTGATCATGTCACCTGCGATTCTATTCGCAACTGGATGGGAGACTTTCAACACATTCGCTCTGTTGGAAAATATGCTGCACGAATGGGACAATGCTTTACCACAACTAGACAAGTCAGCGGCATCAGTGTCCCTAAGATCCGCCAAATCTCCGACATAGAGCGCAATGCTGATGGTCGCGTGTGGAGCTTTACGGATGGCGTCGGCAAGATTTCCAGCTTTCTCGCGAGAATGATTGCGAATGAGCGCAGTCTGCCAGAAGTACCTTCCTGTTACCAGATGCGAATGGGCGGCTGTAAGGGCGTGCTCGTCGTCTGGCCTGACGTGCCACCGAGCGAGGTACATATTCGGCCGTCACAGGAGAAGTTCAAGGCCGTCTATAATGGTCTTGAGATCATCAAGACATCTTCATACTCCCACGCAACCTTGAACAAGCAGGTGATTCCTATCCTATTGGCTCTCGGCGTGGACGACAGCATCTTCGAGGAAATGCTCAACGAAGAGCTTGAAGAGTACATCGACGGGCTATCTGATTCTTTCAGAGCCGGAGACCTTCTTCGGTCGCGGGTGGACGAGAACCAAGTCACGCTGACCATGGCAGAAATGGTCGACACGTTCATGGATACGAACGAGCCTTTTCTAAGGACTCTACTCGATCTATGGAAGTGTTGGGTCCTCAAGAGACTCAAGTACAAAGCTGCAATCAGCGTGAAGGAGAGTGCCATGGTTTATGGCGTGGTCGACGAGGTCGGTGTTCTCAGAGGCCACTCCAGGAATACCGAGGGCAAGGGTTACAGCCGCATTGAGACACTTCCTCAGATCTTTCTCCAGGTTCCCATCGAGTCCTGGGACGGAAGTCCCACCACAAACTACAAGGTGGTCACTGGGATTTGTGTAGTAGGTCGGAATCCGTCCCTGCACGCTGGCGATGTGCGAGTTGTCCAAGCTGTCGACGTCCCAGAGTTGAGGCACCTCAAGAACGTCATTGTCTTTCCACAGACTGGAGACAGAGACATCCCCAGCATGTGCTCAGGTGGTGACTTGGACGGGGACGATTACTTCGTCTTCTGGGATAAGAGACTGATCCCAACCGAGTGGGATCATGCTCCTATGGATCACGATGCTAGCTCCGGTACTGCTGTGGTCGAAGGTCCTACCGACGTCTCGATAGAGGATGTCACCAGATTCTTTGCTCAGTACATGAAGAACGACTCCCTTGGAGCCATCGCCACCGCTCACTTCGCCCAAGCAGATCGCTTTAGCGTGAGGCACCCTAAGTGTAAGTACAGCCCCTTCAAGAGGTTTCTGGTGGATTGTTACTGACTTAGTGTTCCCACAGGCATAGAGCTTGCCAAGCTTCATTCCAAGGCTGTTGACTACATCAAGTCTGGCAGCCCTGCGATTATGGCGAGATACCTACGACCCGAAAAATGGCCCCATTGGATGGAGAGGGAGCCTCATTACCACTCCAACTCGGTGGTTGGTAAGATCTACGACTGCATGTGCATCAAGGCGGAGGATATGGAGTGGCATCCTGCCCATGACAAGCCATTCGATGCGCGGATCCTAAGCCGATACCAGCTTGATGATGAGATCATGACCAAGGCTGGCGAAATTAAGGTCAATTACGACACTGCCATGCGCCGCCTCATGGGCCAGCATGAAGCTCCTGTTACGGAGTTCGAGATCTGGTCCACTTTCATCCTCTCCAAGCCCCGTGTCGGCAACGATTACAAGCTACAGGAGAATGTGGGTAGAGAGGTCAGCGCTTTGAAGGAACGCTTCCGTACTTCATGCGTGGAAGCAGTGACGGGGGTTGTGCAGAAGCAATCCTACGCGTCCGCCTGCACCATAATTGACCGGGAAAGGCTCGATCGATTCGTTGCGGCCATGTACACCGTGACATTTGATCAGGTGCAGGCCGCTCTGAGAGAGCGCGCGTTGCCGCAGGTTGATGATGAGGGCGAGGTAGTAGACATCCAGATGCCACTCATCAGCTTCCCTTGGCTGTTCCACAGAGAGCTGGCAAGAGTTGCTCTTGGACGTGAAGGCGATGTACGTCCCCTAAGGAGACCCGCCTGGGACAAAGACAGACAACGGAAGGGACAAAATTTGCAACACTCGGTCGCGGCTACTGATACTTCTGAGGCCGTGGGCGGTGTCAGCAACCCAGAGGAGACCATGCCGGAGGAGGCCATGAACAACGACGAGAAGGAGCCACAGATGGTCCACGAGGTGCGGAGCAAGAAGGAAGGCGGCCGTGATGATAGAGACAAAGACATTGGCGAGGATTATGTCCGCACCTCGAGCGGGAAGATCATCCATCGCGGCCAGGTGCTGGAACTCTTCACCGAGGACAATGAAGGCGTCGGTGGACCGCAGCCTACGGCTGGAAGCGCAGCAGGTACTTCAGTCGTCAAGGACCCGCAGCCCAGAATCGATACCGCTAAAGATAGCCCTGTCGAACACACTCCTGAGAGTTCTCTTCCTGTCTCGCGAGCGTCTGCACACGAGCATGACGATGACGAGGAGGAGTTCGAGGAGTTCGAGTTCGAGGAAGTGGGGCATGACTTGGTGCAGGAGGAAGAGGACGCACTGGAGGTCCTGGCCAAGAAGATTGGGATGTGAGGTTATCCCGAGTAAGCGCAAGTCATCATTGGTTGAGGTCGTTTTGGGAGGGTTGCTATACCATTCGACCTGACGGTTTTGAGACCTGACTGTTGCCTCTCTCGATCTCGTCAAACTCACCAAGAACGGTCGCGTTCTATGAAGAGTTCCGTCGATAGACGTAGATTAGAGCTTTGTAGACTCATACACAATGACTAGACGATGGGTTTCCTGGTGTCTACCCTATGTTCTGAGATGGTGACTGTGCTCTTGGCTGAGCCTTGAGGTGCTGCTGAATATTGACCATTTTTGTTCATTCCTCGTCATTCCAACATATCTATTGGCCCTTGGGAGACATAAGCTTACAGGTAGTACAGCATAACATGGAATTATTCAACAATCTATTCTCATCATTCAAACAAGTACCGTACCCGAATGGATATAAGCGACTTTTTTGGATTGAAGGAAGGGGGGATGGAGCCCGACGTGACTTAACCTACTCGAGACTGGGCTAGGTATAAGGAAGGGGAGTCTGCCCTGGGAAAGAGTCCATTCAAGACGACTCTTGATATCATTACCGAGTATATGACGCCCAGAATGGAAACATAAATTAAGTATGTATATGAACATGCCGCTACACTTAGCGGCCTCAGTTCGTGGTCGCGGGCTCGACGTGTGAGGTATTCAAGCCGTGACAAGGCTTGGGGGACTGAGACATTCTCTGCTCGTCTGCCCACGTTTAGGTATCGATAGTAAGGCAGGTGTTACCGGCAAAAAAGAGGCTATACGGTAGGTATTATAGGTCTATTTATTCGTCGTAAGGTGGACTCTGGTTTCCCAGATCCTATGCAGAAGCACTAGGAGTATAACTATTCCTCACAGTATATATTGCTACCGTTACTTGTATACGTCTTGTGTTAATAGTACTCTTTTAGGTTTTAGCTACTAATCTACATACTCTATTGTAGTTCCTAATCCGGGGTACGTTCTATACGTCTTATTGCTCCCGGGCTTCAGTATATCCTGTTTGCCTTGTAATGGGTCTTGTACATCGTTAGTCCGCAACATATCCCATATTCACGGCCTTTACTTTATCATCAAGTGGGGAGTGTAGTTTGATTTGATGAGGGTATTAATGTGAGTGCGGGTGTAATTAGATGATCAAGGAAGGAGACGAACCAGTGCGGAGGCTAGACTGTTTGTGTATGTACAAGTGTAAGCCATTTCCGCCAACACGCCAGCTCCCCTCCCGCATAACACAACATTACATTGAACTTCCAGATTACATGTGTACAGCACCACCAACTCTTCTGGAGGCCTTGCCCGAACAAGAGAAGATGCCGCCCGCCCGCCCACCAGCCAGCTTACCGAGCAGCGGACCGAAACATGGTCCCTGCAATTCACCGCCACCTATTGCTCCTTTGTTCTCCTTTGTTCTCCTTTACTCAGAATTCCTTGAAGCATTCTACAAATCCACCACAGCTCGCAGCCTAATACCTACTGAAGTAACCAGAGCCTGCTTCGTCCCTGGCGGAGAAGATAACACTCCAGCCTGCCTATTCAGCTTCTCCTGCCCCAGTGAGACAAGAACTCCTCTCCTCTTCCCAACAGCGTCTTCAGAGTAACCCAAGGAGAGGCATTATGTCGCTCTTTTCCAAACTTCGCACGACTCTCACACAGATTTACCCACCCAAGCCCACCTTCACCGAGGCCAATGTGCCCGCCAGCTCGCAGCGTGGCCGGGTGTTTATCGTGACGGGCGGGAATGCAGGTATCGGCCTGGAGTTGACCAAGATTCTCTATGCCGCAGGGGCCACCATCTACATCGCCTCCCGTTCCAAGGTAAGTTGGAATCAACTGAGATCCGTGTGGGGAGAAACCCAAAGAGCTTAATCCGCTGATACAATCGCCCTCTCAACGTAGGACAAAGTGGAAGCTGCTATCAAGGATATCACAACGAAGTCCACCAATGCCGCAACGAGTGGCCAACTCAAGTTCCTGCATTTGGACCTGAACGACCTCACCATCGTCAAAGCTGCCGCTGAAACCTTTGCCCAGCAGGAGACCCGGCTGGATGTGCTGTGGAACAATGCCGGTACAGGCGCTAACGGTGTCACCATCGGCCAGCGCACCGCGCAAGGCTTTGAGACGATGATTGGTTTCCACTGCATCGCCACGCTGCTCTTCACGCAGCTGCTCGTCCCGCAGCTGCGCGCCGCCGCGGCCGCCTCCCCCGCGGGGCAGACGCGCGTCGTGTGGACGTCCAGCGGGCTGGCAGAGGCCGGGTCGCCGCCCAACGGCCTCGACTTCAAGGTGCTGGACAAGGGCACGGACAAGCCGATGCAGAACTACGGGGCGTCCAAGGCGGGGACCTGGTTCCTGAGCCGGGAGTTCGCGCGCCGGTACGAGAAGGACGGGATCGTGAGTGTGTGTCTGAACCCCGGCTACTTGAAGACGGCCTCCTTCGACGGTACCCCGGCGCTGGTGATGTCCGTCATGAGCCGCGTGATGCTGTCGGAGCCGGTCTTCGGGGCGTACACTGAGCTGTTTGCTGGTCTGTCGCCTGAGGTGACGCTGGAGAGTAGCGGGTCCTATATCATCCCCTGGGGTCGGATCCGCGCCAACGCTGCTACGCCGCGGCCGGATCTGGTCAAGGCGGGTGATTCCACTGAGGAAGGGGGACTGGGGTATAGAGAGAAGCTCTGGACATGGTGCGAGGAGAAATGGGCGCCCTATGTTTAGGGAATGATGCCAATCTATGGGGCAGTGTATAGTGATGGATTATAGAGCGGATGGGCCAGGCGGTATTCCTTCTATTGAAGAATGATATAATGTGTTGCGGACTGACTACATTTCAATATTCCGCATAACCTGTCGGGATGCGATAAATCATTAGTTATCATATCCGTTAACATTATTCATGTTGCTAGTTATATCTTTTCCGTTGATTGGTACAGCCTAGGTAAGCATTTAGGTTACAATTAAGGGCGGTTATATAATCACGGAACGTACGAGTCCGCAATTTGGCGTCCCTAGATGGCCTCCTTTCTCGGAATCTTTAACAATGGTCAAGTGATCTACATCTTCTCGCTAAAGGGCCTCACATGCTGCTTTTGGGCAAGTCCTGGAGTGTCGACTAAGCCAAACCAATCAACTGGTCCGTCGATCCCGGCTTTAGTTGAATATGGGCAGAATGGGTAGAGTAATGATATATGAGACACGACCATTAACGGAATCCCGTCCTGAGTCGATTCCTTAGCACAGAATATCTATGATGAGCGCGGCGGCACGTCTTCGTGTGTTCGACAGCTCCCTTGATTGAGCGGAATTTTTGAGAATGCGTCGCGTCTTCTCATCCCTTTACTTGAACAACGCCAAAGGCCCCTTGGGTCCGTTGCTATGGACTTGAAGCTGCTTTCTTTTGTGTCCTCTCACCTCTGAGGTTCTCCTCAACAAATCCCCTGCTTTCTATGTAATTTTCTCCGGGGACTAATTAACAGGCACTGGCGACTTCGATCAGCCCTGTCACCTCATGAGGATGCCTGTAGTCGGCGACATATTCCCACCGCTGGGCTCCCCCCTGAAGGAAGGACGCACCTGGCTCCCAGCGGACGGACCTTCGAGGCGTGCCCTCAGGACACGCCAGCTCATCCTGGCAGTATGTTTGTTGCTGTTCCTACGCTCTGTGCATTACTATTATTCGGAATCCCCTGGGCGTGGATATGCGAGGATGCCCCTGGACGCCACTTATAAGGTGGACCACACTGCAAGACCCGAAGCGACACACGCCGCCAAGACGGGTGGGCCTTCTGAAGAGCATTTTGAAGCGGCCCATTCCGTTATATCGCCTCAAAGGCACGCCCAGAAGCCTGTGGTTGCGCATGGGGATGGCGAGAGGAAGAAGGATTCAAATAAGGCGGCCCCTGGGCAAGAGAAGAAGATAGAAAGTCATATCCCCAGGCCAGGTTTTGACGAGGCTCTGACGCGGATTACCAACCTCCTCCCAAGCGAACTCGAGATCCGCGGCCTTCTGCAGCCTATAGAGTCGACTGGCGAAGCACGACTCCGAGAGTTTGGCATCCGGGCACGCAGATACAAGAAATATTTTGAGGCCTGGGAGGATCTACATCTCGTGCCGGACCCCGAAGGGGGCACGTACATCCGCGACGACGTGATCCAGTACATCCACGACCAGCACCGCGCGACCAACACCGCGGACGGGCACAACGACCTGGCCGAGGCGCTGCACGCGTACGAGGGGTTCCGCGACCTGCTCGTGCAGCTCAGCGGGCTCCTGTACCCGTACACGGCGCCGTACTTCCCCGACCACATGACGCTGCACTCGCACCTCAAGAAGGGCGGGCGGGGCATCGTGCTCACGGCGGGCAACGACCAGGTCGCCTACCTCCTGACGCAGATCCCCATCCTGCGCAGGCTCGGGTGCAGCCTGCCGATCGAGGTCATGTACGTCGGCAACGGGGACCTGAACTGGGACTCGCGGCAGGACCTGGAGGACCTGGGCGGCGTGGTGACGCGGGACCTCGGGGCCATGACCCACCCCGAGGGGTGGCAGGTGGCCAGCTGGGCGGCCAAGCCCTTCGCCATCCTGCTGTCGAGCTTCCGCGAGGTCATCTTCATCGACGCCGACAGCTTCTTCTTCGTCAACCCCGAGGTGCTGTTCGCGGACCCCGGGTACGCCAGGACGGGGACGCTGTTCTTCCGGGACAGGCTCATCATGCCCGAGGTCAGGAGGGAGTGGCTGCAGTCCATACTGCCGCAGCCCGTGTCGAGGAACGTGAAGCAGAGCCGGATGTGGATTGGGGAGAGCGGGCATCAGCAGGAGAGCGGGGTGATTGTTGTGGATAAGTATAGGCATTTTATGGCGTTGCTGTTTACCTCGCGCATGAACGGGGCGGATAGGGATGGGAACGAGGAGGAGGGCAGAGTCGGTGTTTATGACATGGTCTATGGTGAGTCTCTTTCCGCCCTTCCCATTGTACACCCTTTTTACACTCATCTCCGTCTGATACTCCGCTCCACATGCTAAGACACAGAGCAGGCGACAAGGAGACGTTCTGGCTGGGCTGGGAGCTCGTGGGCGACACCGACTACGTCTTCCACCAGGGCAGCGCCGGCACGCTGGGCATCATCCAGGCGCACGCCGACATACGGGAGGACCAGCCCGAGCTGGCCCCCTGGGCGATCCCTGACAACACGACCGAGGCCGGCCTCGAGCTCCAGGCATCCGGCGTCGGGTTCCTGCCCAGCCCGAGGATGTGCTCGCCGCAGCTGCTGCACCTGGGCGTCGACAACAAGCCGCTGTGGTTCAACGGCGGGCTGGTCATGAACAAGTTCCTGGACCGGCACGACTGGAAGTTCGAGCCGTTCGAGAGCTACCTCATCGAGCCGAAGGACATCCGGGAGCCGGGGGCGTGGATCCTGGGGGACGGGAATATCTGCTGTTTGACGACGGATAACCACCTGAAGGGGGACCTGACGGCGGAGGAGAAGGAGTTGATTGGGGAGATGATCAAGCAGGCTAGGAAGGCTGGCATAGCGCATTAAACGTATGAAGTAATATGTACCTAGGTATGATGGATGGCACACGCATGAAGCTGTGTAACCTAAATCTGCACGTTCGTCCGCATTCCTGATCTTGGAGATGCCTGACAAAAGATTGGTGCCTTTTCCTGGTCGCCAGCAGCCACATCTGCATTCCACATGCCGCACCGGCTCCGACCTTTTTTCGCGCACTGGCGCATAACTAGGCTGCGGGATACACCAAGCCTGTTATTTATAAAGACCGCCTTTGAACACTCACGAGACACATTCGTAGCTACCTCTTCCACTATTCATAGAGTAATCCTGGAACATCCGGATTCTGACGACCGAAAATGCCAAACGTGGAAGCAGATAAGGCTACGGGGGTAAACAAGCGACGGGAATCCTTGCCAGGCCGCAAGATAGGTGATCATGGAGACAATCCTCGCGTGAGAGGATGGCCCGACGCTGTCCATAAATCCACAAGCAGAAGCCCTCATGGACATGGACTACTCAGACCTGATGTGAACCCTACAGCCCACCATGAACAGCCCCAGAGCAGCACAAGCTGGAAAATCAAGCTTACCGAGATGATAAGGGACATTGGAGTGTCCTTAAGAATGGCTCCGATGAACACGACAAACCACGTGGTTTCTCCGGGTGTTGACCAGCCGCTACCGCGAAACCGACCCTTGCCCGTCGCTGAGGTGTTGGAGCCAGAGAGAGCCTCACTTGTCTTAACCAGGACTATGAGTCGAGGAACTCTGGTTGTGTCCTTCAAGAACCGGGATTCTCTTATACGAGTGATCCAAGAACTGTTGATAGTGCTCTCTTTCAGCGAGGGCGATCCTACTGGTAAGTCCAATCCCCTTCTGATTCATCCTGACCACTATGACTGAGTGTTATCACAGTGTTCGCACAATATTTGCTCGTAATGAAAGCTCATGTAGCATTTCGGCTCCAGCGATCTGACAACGTCGAAGACATACAACGAGACGGCGCAACGAGGGATCTGCAGTGGAAACAAATAAAAGTGAGCGCTGTTATGGTTTTGACTGAGCATGGAATGAGAATGGATATGATACCTCTAAATCCAGAAACAGGGTATCGTATGCATACAGCGATGCATACAGTAATGCCAGCATGGGTACGAACTACCCATGCTAGGCCAAAAAATGTATGCGAGGAGCATGGCTGCACCGGGTGTCAGTCCTCTATCTTGGGCAACTTCGCACTCCATCAACAAGAGAAGTCAGGTCCAGCGGTTAAGGTAACCTGTTCGGGTTGCGGGGCAAGTTTCCAATGCTCGTCATCAAGGGATGACCACATACTACACCAGGAGTGCAAAGCGGTCATGGAACCCTCTCTAGCTTCTCATGCTCGCATGGAAGCGGATCGGGATCGACTTCCCCTGTCGGACAAGACGACCATGTCTGATAAGCTTTCTATTGGAGAAGAGTACCGATTGTTAGTATTACGCGCTTGGTTACAAACAACAGCCTGGTCACGGAACTTTTCGCCAGAACACAAAACCGTGCCCATCGAGGAGGCAGCAGAGGACTCGAACCAACAGCTCGTTCATGAGCTTTGAAATTCCATCCAGCCAACACTTCATATCCATGACGCCAGTGATGATAGCGAAGCTAGAAATCTGGACTTCCCCGAGGCAGACACTCGAGGCACACGGTCTAGTAATCTCCAAGTACCCAATGACACAAGGCTGGCTAGAGGTGCTTCTGTCCAAAGTTTAAACGGCAATACCGAAGCAACACAGGTGTCCCTGCAATGTTCGCGACGTCAGAGAAGTCGCTCCTCGGGCGGATCGAGTAGATCTGAAACAGACAGCATGGATACCCGTTGCAGCTCGGATGAATCAGCTTCTCTGGATGACCTCGCCAGATCGCGTCGTGACGCCCTGATCGATAGACTCGTCCGTTGGATGGTCAGGTGGCTTGACTCGAGGCTTAGCCTGCTTGCTTTACAGACTCATCACGGCGGCGCGGCGCAGCCGTCCCAGGGGTCGTTCTCAGCTCAACAAACTGGCTCAGAGAGGGCGCAGTATCCACCTCAAAATAGCAAGCCTGGCCGTGGAGGTGACCAGAATTCTGAAGAAGCCAGTGATAACGAAGACGCAGATGGTCGGAATCCCCATGCCATTGTGAAGAGGGAAGATGATGAGGTGATGGACTTTGCATGCCCTTACCTGAAACATAACCCGAACAGGTATCAGAAGGTCCGAAGCTGCTCCAGTTACGGCTGGAAATCAATACACCGATTGAAGTAAGCCACCGAAAATTTGGAAGGAACTGCCGTGGAATTTATTTGGGATCTTGGCTAAGAAGTGGACAGAGAGCATCTGTACCGGCGCCATCTCTTGCCGCAGTTCAAGTGTATCCGATGCTGCCAGGTTTTTCAAACGTCTGACGCGCTCACAGAGCATAGTAAGGCGGAAGTTGCTTGCGAAGTCGTCCAAGATGAGCCGGATCAAGATGGGATCAAGCAAGACCAGCTTGCGAAGCTGAAGTCACGAAAAAGGAGTCGGGACAGGGACTCGGAGCACGACAAGTGGGTAGCAGCATACCAGATCTTGTTCCCAGACGACTATCTGATCCCGTCACCGTGTGAGTGGTCGCTCTTGTTTTCACCGAGTCAACCATGAGCCGATGTGGGAAGATAGTCACCTTGGCCTTTCTCCTGTGCCCAATCTTTTATCTGATCAATACATCCGCTAAGACTTCTCTGCAGACTTTGAACGTACAAACACGGGACAGACTCGGGAATCATTCCTGACTGCCCTGAGAGAACATGTCGGGAGAGAATCTCCACGTCTGATCCGGCCGAGGCTAGAGGAATTTCTGGACGAGATACTGAAAGAAAGCCTGACGCCCCAGATATTGGAGAACCTGCTGCGCGAAGTCTTCACGCAGGTACTCAACACATTTCCAAGGAAGCCAAAGTCACCACCAGTGCTTCCGGTTGAGAATCTAGTGACCACCGGCAATCGGGCGCCAGTGTCAGCGGAACCACCGAGTACCCGGGGAGATTCCACTGAACCAGCCCCTAAGGGCGCCAGAAACGTCCAATGTTGGCAAGGAAGTTGGCCGACAAACAACGGGGAGCTGTGTCAACAACCGGAACGGATCGGGGAGGTTGAAGCCGGCCCGTCGAGCCTTGTACCGGCGCGGGACGGCCACGCCTCCGAGCTCGATGGAAACAACTCGCTGGACCCGCAAAGCCTGATGGCCTTCTTCAGTTTCGACGACTTCAACGCTGAATACGCGGCGTGGCGTAGGCAGCCAGAGGAGACTAGCAGCCACGCGGACTCGGGGTATTTCAGTTCGCTATCTGGCGGAGGCGCGAATGACGAGACAGGCAAAGGGAAGGAAGTTGCCTGGGACCCGTTCGCGGGGTTTTGAAGTTGTCTTGACTTTTTCTCTGAGAGGGATATGGATAGTCGGTTGGCGTACGTAAGTGGTGTACTGCTATTGCAGAATTATGTCACTCAGGACTTTTTTCCTGTCTTCTGGAAAGCGGAGTTTGGGAAGCGTATGAAGGGCAGTGTTTCTCTTTGCGAAGGTTTCGGTCTATGTTACTGGCTTGTTTATGTTACTGTGTTTCACTGCCAATCGGGATCAATACAAATATCACGGGTAGTCAGGCAAGTCAGAGGCCAGATGGTGACACGCCTTTCCTCACGACACGACAGACGTGTGTCTCCGTAGGGACATTGGCATCGGTACCTCCAAACGGCCTTTCTACTGGCACGAGAGACGTTGGTGGTAGCCGTTCGTGCGAGCCGATACGGATCCATCCGTCCGAAGTGGTGCAGACTCGCCGCCCTCCGACCCGACGGTGCTGTCACTCGACCCCTGTCCAGCGAGTGTGTCTGAGAAGGGGAGTCATCTTCGGCGGTTACGTCGTGAGCCCCCGACAGTATAAGATCGACGCCTGGGGGAGGCTGCACAATGATGCACATCTTCCTCACCAACGGCCACAGCTTTCATGCTGTCCAGGTCGAGGGTAGGCAGATCGAAACACGAAGGTGGCAAGGACCGTGACAGTTCTGCCAGATTCTAAACCAACGACAGTGTGCGTCACTTGCGAAGACGATGGACGTAGTATAGCAGACGATTTGGGGAACCGCGTGGATGTATTAGAATGTGGTCGAATTTGAGTTGACGTCGCAGGGTGGCAGTGGAACTGACCCGCTCGCTCCACACCAGCATGATTTTCGCTCCACTCTCGCCTGTTTTTGCTATATGAGTAGTCAGTCTTTGCCTCACTTCAACAATTGGAAAACAGGCCTGTTGGCCCAATGGCAAGGCGTCTGACTACGAATCAGGAGATTGCAGGTTCGACCCCTGCACAGGTCAATTTCTTTTTGCCCTTTTTTGGAACGACCCCCGATACTTGTTCGATTTGGGCTGAATTATTTCATGGCGCTCTGTTCGATTGAAGAGAATGTCGTGATGTCCACCCATTCTTACCTTGACATGTACCGAGCATCTCACTGCCCGCATTGTCTGGCCCTCTCTTGGTGTACGACTGGATCACATGCTCACTCCCTTCGCCCATGCAGACCACTAAGCCTGCGCATTGGAACTCGATGGCATGAAGATGATGTGATCTGGTCCAGTTTCTAGCGAAGCCTAGCATGTATGTGCCCCCTTTGAAAACTCTAATATTGAAGCCACATCGTGACGTGTCCAGTGGCGAGCCTTGCTGGGACATGCATTGACTGTACCTTCTTTTTTTAGTTGAAGGACGTGGCCATTCTTATGACCGACCTGCCAATCCATCGCGATGGGCGACAGGTTCTGATAGCAGGGCAGCACAGACCGCAAAGGCACCACCTAGAGGACTCTAGGAGGTGTGCGGCCCCTTGGGGTTACTGTTTCTTTAAAACGAAATGACACCCCCCCCCTGTCCGATGAGTCAGTTCCGCGCCCCCCTCCCAAATTTGCTGTAATTCTCGGAAACTTACTATTTTAGCATCTTTTTAACCGCCTCTGCTACTATAACGCCGTCTGATCGTAATTAAAGCTATCGTAACCTCGTGCCGTATACTATACTAGTACGTAACGAGGTTTTTTCTAGCCTATCCCGTAAAACCGCGTATACGTTGCTTTCGTTATCCGGTAAGTTGTATAGCCCGTTCGGTATTTCGCTAAAGGCTAACAGTAAATATTAGTAGAGAACTCTTAATTATAGCCCGAAATACTTATACGGTAAACCCGATTAAAGCGACGATCGGTTTAATTTGCCTACGCCTATCTGCCGTCGCCTTCGGCCTTATACGAACCTGCCGCGATACCGTTATATACTAAAAAGCCTATAGCTAAAGCGGCGGTAATAGCTAAAGGACGCTATATTACTGCTATTATATAGCGTATAGTAAAGCAGAAAGCTACGTTTAGGCCGAAGGCTATAGCGAAGAAGTCGAAAGTATCGTCGAAGACAGCTAGTAATAAAGCTAAGGCTGCCGTTATTATAGTAGCCCGTGCTGTAGAAAATACAGACGAGGTAGTTATAACCTCGGATAATTCTTAAAGCGGCCTAAGCATAGAGGATAGTTAGGGGGATAGCTAAGGGGATAGTTAAAGCGATAACTAAACTTTTTCTAAAACGGCTTCCGGTAGTAGGAATAGCGGTAACGATATCGTCGAAACGGCTAGTCGGCCTATACCGCTATCGCCGCTACGCTACTTAAAGCAGCTATTTCTGACCTTTATCGTAAAGGTTATAGGCTATAATAACCGGAAGCTACTGCCGGAAAGGCGTAGTATTAATATTAACCTACGTACGCCTAAACTAGACCTTTACTTTTTATAGTAGTAGCTTCTCGAGAGTATAAATAAGAGGTTATTAGTTAAGTTAATCGATATCGAAGGGGTATCGTAAGTACTACGCGGTATTTTTATAAAGGTAGGGCGATAGTAGCCGAAGGGTAATATACCGTACTAGGCAGGGCCGGCGAAGATATTAGACTAAGCGCGCCTAAAAGGCGTATTCGACCATATAGATCTTATAAGAACTTTATTAGCGAGGGCAGGGCTATACTATTTAACTGTTATATATACTTATTAGATAACGATGCCTTAAAAAGAGCCTGCTACGCCTGCCTCGAAGTTAACACTAAAGCGCTTTATAATCGAGTTATTTAGCCCGCTACTAACGGTATACCCTGTACCTAGCCTGTCGGACGGTATAGCGGCTGCGAAGGTAGTTAAGGGTATTATAACGCCGAGATCTGTACTAAAAGGGTCGACTATAAGGAAGATACTTTCTGCGATAGAGAATTAGTCTAATAACCCTAAATAGGACATCTATAAACGCCTAATAGATATATAGTAATATAACTTCGGTATACGTTATAAGGTAAACAGGCGCTATCGTAATAAAGGCGATTCTCTATAGTAGTAGTGTTATATTATAGGTAACGGTACCTATATAAATATCTTTAACGTCGATCTCTGTGCCTAGGCGAAGGCTATTTAGGCCGAAAAAGCCGGCTTTAAAAGGCCGCCGGAGATACTTCTAATAAAGTAGAAGGCAGAGGTTAAAGACAACGATAGTAAAGGCGAGGCCTGTAACAATAACGTTAGTCTTATACGGTTTCGGAAAAAGGCTAAAAGGGGAAAAGGAACTTACGACGGTATTAAGGTTACTATAAACCTTACGATTAACCTATACGCCGGTTAGCTAGAGCAGTATATAATACACCTACCTCCGCCGGCTTCCGTAATACTTTTAGTTAGTAGTTACGAAAGACTACCGCCGCCCTTCCCTTTTTTTATCGTTAAGTTAGTTACCTTTATACGCCGGCTAGCTACGCCGAAAAAGCCGGCCGTAGCTATAATATTATCGTTGCCGCCGCGCTTAAAAAGTAACCCGAAGGCGTTAAAAAACGAGTTTATCGTAGACTCGCTATATAAGTACTTTAAGGCTTCGGCTAAAAGATCGTAGCTAGTAGTACTAAAAAGGGTAATAGCGTATAAGGGTATCGACGTAAGGGATTTATAGGTAAAAGAAGATGCCTGGTTCGATTAAAACGGCCTGTTAGGCGTAAAGTTAGTTAGATAGCTTATAAAGCTGTACTTAAGGGAGAGGGAAGAGTTAAGTTTACTATTAGAAACTAACGAGGAAATAAAGCTATAAGAGGTTACCGGCGAGGGTAGTAATAGCTTGCTTTAGAAGCCTATACAGCTCCCTTTAGCGTTAGTTACGTGGTTATAAATAACTACTTAGGACGACGAGGAAGAGTACCTTAATACCTTCGACGTTATGAGCGATCTTAAGGCTAATAGATAGGTAGCTAGCAGGCGAGGTTCTCGTAATATTAGAGCGTAGTTAAGGTAATGGTTAAGGTAGTAGTTAAGATGGTAGTTAAGATGCCGGCTGCCGTCTAAGTGATCGCGATATTAACACGAAATCGGGCGGTATATACGACGATAAAAAACAGGCGTGTTTAAAAAGGTTATTTAATGTATTTACTATAGTATAAGCTTTTTCTAGTTTTTCTGCTACTATAGAGGTTATTATAACCTGCCCCCTTTAACTTAATACTACGCCTTTAACGGCTAGTATAACCTTTTATACTCAGGTAGGCCTATACCGATTTTACGCGGCTATTTTACAGTATTATTACTATATATCTTTAACTATAGACCTTCTTTTTAGTACCTACGCGTAGCAGAAGTAACCTTCGATTACCTTTATACGTTACCCGACTTTATTTACATACTCCTTTAAGAAGACGGTAAACTTCTCGTTACTATTAAAGTTATCTATTCTATACTTATAATACCTCCGGATATACCTTTTTACGTTACTAAAAAAAGCCTCGATCGGGTTAAAATTAAAAGAATATAAAGGTAGATATAGGAGCTAGACCCCGGCCGCCTCGTACGCCGTATATACCTTCTCGTCGTAATACTACGAGGCGTTATCTATTACGAGAATCGACCGCGGGCTTAGGAATAGGGTTATTTTAGGTAAGGTTTTTTCGATTAGCTACTTTACGAAGAAGTCTTTAGTTATATACCTTTTATATATCGTTACGTCGAAAAGGCTGCTAACTATAATAGCAGGTAGTATATAAAACTTCCCGCCTTTCTTTAACAGGCTTTCGACCCACGGTATTTAGCTAACCGGTGCTTAGCCTGTCCTCTTAACGCTATTACGTTTATCGGTCGCCGATTCGTTATAAAATATAAATATATCGGCTATATACTCGAGGTTAGAAACTTTGTATAGGTAGTAGGTACGAAGGTTTTCGTTATATTATTATACGAGGACGTAAACTTATTTATTCGACTAGTCGTATACTTTTAGGGCTAGAAATATCGTAGAAATACAGACGTCGATATAGCAGAACTCGGCTAGAAAGACCTATATCTTATCGAGGTATAGGTTAGGTTTCTCGAAAAGGTAGTCTTTTAGCTCTTGTATAGTAGTAATCATACGTTAACCGAGCTTAATAGGTATCAGATAAGGAGAATAATACTAACCTCTAAGGCTTACTGCTCGAGAACTATAATATTCGACGACGATCGCGACGGTACGGTTAGGTAAATAATACCTGTAATAACGACCTTCTCGCGATATCGCTATATAATACAACGTTTATACCGGAACTAGCCTTTTAGCTATTTAGTAGGTAGCGAGGGGTCTAACGTCAGGAAATACTACAGGGCAGCCTTCTCGTACGTCGTTAGATAAGGGCGCTTAAGTATTACGATGGCTTTAATTACGATTAGACGGCGTTATAGTAGCAGAGGCGGTTAAAAAGATGCTAAAATGGTGAGTTTCCGAGAATCACAGCAAATTTAGGAGGGGGGCGCGGAACTGACTCATCGGACAGGGGGGGGGTGTCATTTCGTTTTAAAGAAACAGTAGCTTCACTTGCCGCGGTTACCTAGGACCAAGCGGACAATTCTGGAAATGTAGTCTGCCTGTGCTTTGCTGCGCTGATATTGTTGTGATTCATCAAGCAGTCTCCCTGGTTCATATGCACAGGACGGACAAGACCACTGCTTCAGTTGCAGTAGGGTGGGTTGGCTCGTCCAATGGTCTACACTAATATGACCTCCCTCCCCATGCCGATCGCCAGCGACAGATTCAGTGCGTGCCACGGCATGATGAACACCAGCAGAAACCATCACTTTAGCCAGGACGGTTAGACGGTTGCGGTGTACAGATGTTTCCTGGTGGAAAAGACAGTTCCGAGGAGATGCAACGGCGGAGACGCATTCGGAATGAAAAGGGAAACAATGCGCGACATTCCGGAACAGGTTGTCCCGAGAAAACCCCAGAATTCGACATTTGAGCTTCCCGATGCACGCCCGGGGCGGATGCGACAACTCGGGGTGCAACTATACAACATTTGGCTTCGCGCTCAGTCGCGTTTCTTGTTTCTTGTTTCTTATGGCGAGAGGCATAAACTGTGAGAGATTGTTCGGGTCTTTCCGCTTACTCACCCCCCCCCCCTTGCAAGAACCATGCCGAGCGACTTCGCACCCTGGACCCTGCCACTTGTCTGAGTGAGTGAGTGTGGGGGTTTCGGCTTCTCCAGACAGAAAGCTGGTGATGATCTCGGCACTGGGGACGGGTCTCATCCACGCGGGATCGAACCGACACACGAACCGAGCGATCGCGAGGCACATGTGCAGGCCGAGCCAATCTTTGTGAGATGTGAAGCAATCGCAAAGATGGCTGGCAGAGCTCCACTTGGAATCCAGGAGCAGCTTTGTAACCCGAGGTGACGAGAGGCAGTGACAAGAGGCAGTGACAAGAAGCAGTGACGAGAGGTACCAACATGAATCACAGGTTCCCTTTCCTTGGGTACTGCACGTGGTATTCACTGAAGGGTACGGGGTTATCCGGAACTTGGCAACCAGGTAGGGTGAGATGAGCCGTGCTATCACGATTGCAACTGCCATGGGCGTATCCAACTAACTGCCCTGCCCTGTATCTCCAAGTTTGGCCGTATACAGTTGGTCCCTCCGAAGCTCGCGTGTTAGTTCAAATCTGGAGTGGCAGTCGAGTCCAACATCAAGACAGCAAGGCATGGCCTCGGCGGTGAAGGACAGAGAGGACATGAACACGAGGTCCGCCTGCGATGTTGGTTGGCAACGATGGGGACTCTATAATCGTAGCGAGTGAGGCATTCGTCCTGAAAGCGTAGAACCGCGGCGTTCAGCCACAGTGGCCCAAGGTTGAAGCGGAACCGAGATGCTGGCCCCGTCACCGGACATCTAGACCTCACGGCCAACACCTGCATCTTCCAAAAGTGCTCTGGCCGTGGCCCTCCTGCTTGCTGGCGGTCTCGGACCCAACCCAGACCACGTCACAGGTCAAAATTTGCAACGATCCTCTTGGGTATTGGTATCGGTCGACCCTGATCGTTTCTGGAAGAGCATGCTGAGGATGAGGCCAGCTCCAATTTGGCAGATCGGCGATGTGAGCTGCAAGTTCGACCCAACCCGATGGGTTCTGGGGAAAAAGCATTAGCATGCTTGTTAGCCGCGCCTGAGTTTTGCTACCACGGCCAGGTCTGGGGCTGGCTTGATATCTACCCGCGGTGGACCGGATCTGGAAATGTCTGAGACCGCAAACAAAGGCCTTAAAAGGCCCCATGATGTCAGTTGACCGGTCGCTGCCGGTAGTGTTTGGGTAGAGCCTCAACGACCGGGGTATATCCGCGGTCTTCCCAAAGCTTCTCACGACTTTTCTGTCGTCGGACCGATCTATCGGGGGCGAGTCATGGCTGGAGGGGGAATTACAAGATCATTCGCTAGTAACTGGTGATGATGACGTTGGCTTGATAGTATCGTGGGGGTTCGTACACAGGCTTATGAAGTCTCTGTTTGCTCAGTGATGATAAAATGAAAAGAGTTTTCGTTCACTTTTTTCTCTCTCTCGGTGTTTTCCCCCCTTTTTTTCTCTTGCCCCGAGTATGCAATTGCCCGGTCGGTGATGGTTTCGTGATACTTGGCTCTATCCGGAACTTGGTGTTACTGAACAACGTGATGGAGCTCCGTTATTCTCGTGCCAAGCCAGGTAGTTATGGAGCCAAGCCGGGTCGGACCCGGAGGAGGGTAAGCCTCCGACCCCGAGATGAGCGCCGGCCGTGGGCGGAAGGCTGAGAGCGGTAACCCGTACAAGGCGTCGGAACAAGCATCCTGGCACCAAGCTGCTGTCCAGGCCGACGGCGTATGCTCGCAAAGTCGGCGAGCTGTAACCCTTTTTCAGCCTCAGGGTCAGACGCTCTGATATAATAATGTCAGGGGTGGTCCCTATTCGCATAAGGAGACCCATTCATTCAGCCCGCTGGTTGATGCCCCATCAAGGTGCCCATCAAGGTGACTGGGTGGTAGACCATAGTCTACAGTAGCCTGAGTAGGTACTGTACATGGTAAGTAAAAGGGTGAATTTGGGTTTGAAAATTTACAAGTGGAGTATCGTAGACACTTTGTACATAAAACGCCCAATGCAGGACATGGCGCGCAGAACCTCGCGGGTCGGTTTTGGAATGCGCGAGGCCGACAGCTGGCAGTGCTTTGCAAGCTTACCAGCTTGCCTTGCCTAGTGTCGTTTTACTGGTACCGTTTACCGTTACCCGTGCCTGATGCTTCGGGGCGGGGTGGCCGGGGTACCGGCAGATCAACACGGCCAGATCACAAACCCAACGACATGTGGGAACTCCTGATGCTCACAGCCACTCAGACCAAAACACGATAGCCTGGTGTATCATGTATCTCGGTATTGATATCAATCAAGAGACGAGGAAAAGGAGTAGCGCCAGGAAGACTGTTTATAGCTTTATGATCGACAAGACCAGGGATATATTTTTGATTCCAGACTGACTCTGTAGATGTACCTGAGTGAGTACCTACTTACCTAGGTAAGGTAAGTACACATTTACATGTGACGCTAACGGTCGGACGGACCAATGAGCACCCCATGTCATCGGTGCCGAAACGGCAGCTACTGTGATCCGATTTTGTGGCTTACCTGATGCGGAAACGAGTGGAAGAGAGGGAGAAGGGAAAAAAAAAAAAAAAAGTTTAATCCATTTCACCATCGCGATCACGGCGTCAACATCGATCGAATTCCATCTCGAAGCTATTTGTCCATCGCTGCTGCTGACAATTAATACTCCGATGAGGGGGGTCCCCAACGAACCGACAGCACCTGAGTATCCTGGTCTTTACTACCTAGGTAACGTAAGAGGTAAGAAGACTTCACTCTCACCTGGGCAGAACTTGATGCAGGTAGTGTACGTAGTCTACATACAATGTACACTATTCGCACACCATTACCATTACCGATGTAGTGGTGTAGTGACAAGCTTTTTGAGCATTACAAATCCGGGGAAATTGCCACGATTTTCCTGCGCATAGACATGCCTACCGTGGCTGCTGCATGACCGCTGCCGAGGTGACTCACGGGTCGCAGCCTCTGTGTAAGCAATATTCATATCAAAGACGTGTTTACTTAGGGATGGATGGCGACACCCAGAAACTACTATGGTGACTTGGTGACATGGAGATTACCGTACATGTAGTCAATGCATTGAATATACCTAGGTATTCATACCACTATACAGTACAGGTATCTCAGGCTTGACCTGTGATAGCGGCCGCTAAGGATTGGTCTCCTTGTCTCAGACATGCTCATTGACAACTGGGACCGGCTAATGCGTGCGTGCTCTTCTCACCAGGGCCACACGGCTGTTTTCAGAGGAACAAAACCTGTGTTCATTTTGCCCGGCAGCAGCTTTGCAGAGAAGCCCTTCCAGCATTTCGTCGCATCATCGCATCGCATCGCATCGCATCTCATCTCGGGTGCCAGGCGAAGCCCGCAATCAATGCGTACGTGATGGCTACATGGCTACATGGCTACATGGATGATGGATGGCGATGCAAGCCCCGGCGGAAAAGTGGACGAGAGCTGAGGTGACAGCCAGACAGCCTGACAGGTCTCAAAATGCTCCGCTAAAACTTTAATCTTGATGTCATCAGCCATGCAGTTTTTCGCAGTTTCGCGAGTCGAGAAGGACGCTGACAATGATGAGACAGATGAGAGTGACAGACCTCGGCCGCCAGAATAGCAGTCTCTCAGTTCTCTCTCATCAGTCAGTCGCCCTGTTCGCCCTGTCGCCCTATCGCCCAGCATCCAGAGCTAGGTGGTCCTGGTGGTGGGGGAGCTAGCTAGTATCTAGGGTCTTGGAGGACCCTTCGAGCGGCAAGTAGACACCAAGGAGGGGGACCACAGGAGAGGCAGCGCCGTTTGGGGGGAAAGACCCAATCACAGTTCAAGGCGAGCAAATGCGAGCTGGTGAGCTTTTGCTGGGGGTGGGCCAGGAAAAAAAGAGAAAGGCCGCCTCTTTGTTGCAGGGCCAGGGCCGCCAATTTGCTGGCATTCACCTTGTCTGCGGCCCCAGCTGCAGGGCTTACTCACGACACCGACTCGGGCTCCGCTCAGTCCTTACAGCCCGATGTACCTGATCGTACTTGTTTGTACCCCCACACACGGTCAGGGGCAGGCACTACTGGCACTACTATGATACACCACCCTGATCGACGACACACCTCGCTCTCGCTTATGTTGCAGGTGCAGCAGCAGACAGCACTCGCTCACGGCTATATCTCACATTGGCGTCCAAGCCTTTCCAAGACCCTCCAGCTTGGCCTGCTTGGAAGGCAGACGAAAGAAACCTTTTGGATATAATATAAGACTTGCGTCACTATCCCATCCCATTGCAGGCTGACTCTGCCCCTCTCCCATCTGTTCTCCTCCCTCACAATTGTCATCGAAACCTGCCGTGACAAATCGTTATCGTCGTGGGCTTTTCCGAATCGAACCCACTCAGCGCCTTTGAAAATACTCTGCGAACGTTCTCGTTCTCGCTCTCTCCCCACCCCGCTGCGAGTAACCCTCAGAGTCAGTCAGTTACCGCTTCGAGCAGGAACATCTTCAGTGTGAAAAGATAAAGGACGACAAGAAAAAAAAGTCGCCGACCACACTGAAAGAAGAGACGTTTCGGCAGCAAAAATCCGTAGATCCGCAGCCCCGGAAACAGGCGTGGCTCAATAAATCCCATCTGCAACCAAGATCGAATTTCGGCACGGGAACAGGGTGACATTCCAGCTACTTTAATCGACTTCCAAAACCAGACGGCCTTGCAGACCGCTTCGAGATTTGCCCGCCGCCCCCTCGGACATAAACATCTTGCCGACCGTTAACGCCCCGCGTGCGCACCACAACACCGAGGGAGTGAGTGTACTCCGTAAGTCCAGTGTCCCACCCAAAAAGTTACCGTACCGCTTGCCAGGAACAACTCTTCCCATTTGCATTGCAGGGATGACTTGGGTTAAGGCTGGTGTGGGTCTTGAAGTCGCGAACGGAGCCGAACCGGTTGGACTCACATCATCATTATTACCACAGGAACACCGCGGAAAATCCATTACATATCACATAATCTCCCAGCACCCTTGACCTACGGATACCTCTCTCTGTCTGTTCTCATCATTATTAATCCTCTACCTTCGAGTCATTAACACTCGTGTCGGCTCGCTTACTTCACTTTTTCCTTTCGTTCGTGCTGTCTCAAGACGAGTCGCTCCTCGAAACTACTGAAACCTTCGATTTATCCTGCCCACCTGTTGTTATAGTCTCCGCCGGGAAGTATATTCCGTACACAAGCAAGCAAGCAAGCAAAGCAAAGCAAAGCAAAGCAAAGCAAAGCAGCAGCACCTCGACTTACACGGGCCCGCTTTCTCACCCGGCTACCCACCACAAATCACATAAACGTCTCACCACCTACCTACCTTACCAACCTTCCAACTTATACTATCGTGATACCATTGTGCAAACACCGAAAACAAAATGGAACATAATAGCCTGCCAAGTCCTCCATTGGAGGACCAACAGAAGTCACATGCGAAAAAGAGGAGTAGCTCCAGCGCGAAGTCTACCAAACCGGCACACCGAACATCAAAGCGCTCCAGTACCACCACAACGACGCACGCCCACCTTCACTCACCAATTTCAAATGACAGCCACTCCACACACTCAATGGCTGATGGAAGGCATAAGAGGGTATGGAAAGCCTGTGAGAGGTGTAGGATGAAGAAAACAAAGGTAAATCCACATCACAGACCCGCTCTCCCACGCGGGTATACATACATACCTAAGCCAGTCCGATGTCAGGTCACTGACATAGAAGGCAGTGTGACGGAGAATTCCCATGTAAAAGATGCAAGGACGATGGTCTGGTATGCACAGCAGGCACACGAAAGAAGACAGAATTTAAGCAATTGCCACGAGGGTACGCTTTCTCCACCCCATTCCGTCTCACCCATATATACATATATGTTCATATATGTTCATAATTATATGTGTGGATATGTGTATATGTGTAAAGACACATACACACGTGTATATGATATTTCATCGAATACTCACAAAGAAGCCACAGGTATGCCGAGGTACTAGAGAACACACAATTCGCCCTCATCGCAACCGTGCACAAGCTCTACTCCATGGTGCGCAACGGCCAGCAGTGGGACCTCGAGGAGCCCGACCTGAACGACCGCGGCCAGCCCGTAATCCACAACATCGCCCAGAAGCTCGGCTGCATACGGCCCAACAGCGACATCGACCTCCCCGTGCACTCGGTGTTCCCCGAGGACGAGCAAGGCCTCGCCGACCTGGCACGCCAGCTTGAGGAGCAGCAGCAGAGCGACAAGGCCCTCGGCCACCACCACCACGACAACGACGCGCAGACGGACCGCGCGAGCTCCTCGGAGCTGGACCACTCCGACTTTGAGGACTACCGGAAGGCGGCGTTTGGCGGGGGCGGCGGCGCGCACAGCAACACGACGACCATGTCGCCCGTGAGCCTGGCCTACGACTCGTTCGACAACTACTCTGCGCCGTCGACCGAGAGCATACCCAGCGCGGCGTCGCCGTCGTCGATCGCGGCGAACCCTGCGATGCCACCCGCCACGGCGGGGTCCTCGTTCGCGCCGTGGATGCGGCCCGCGTCCATGGGGTTCAACTCGCAGTTCATCCAGTCGTCGGGCGCGTTCGCGGGGGTGGACATGCTCAACCAGGGCCTGCTCGAGTCCGAGTTCGGCACCATCAAGCCGCACGTCGTGTCGTGCCCGAACCCCGAGGTCATGATGGGGCTGGGCGACCCCATGATATATTCCGGGTTCGACCCTGAGGCCATGAGGATGTGACTATGAGTGAGGAGGTGGGGGCACTGGGGAGGGTGTGGGGACGGTTCAGTGATACCACCAGAGGGAGAGAGGGAAAAAAAGCCTGATGGGGAAAATAGGGGCTGTGTGGTTAATGATGGGTCTACGAAATTGGGTTCGGATGTCTGCATCTTGCGGCATTAGAAGGCGTCACACAAAGATTGGGAGTCCTGGGGGAGGCGGTAAATGGGTTTCCGGCACAACACGGCACGGCGTTTATCGAGGTTCTTGAAATTCGGCTTTTATTTTTTATTGTTCTCTGCTTGGGAGGGACGGTTTTGATTCCAACATTCATGTTGCAATGAGGACTGGACGGAGGTGGTGGTTTTGGGGGGGGGGTTATAGACTGTACGACTACACACGGGATCATCACTGCCAAACTCTGCTCTGCCAGCAAGAGGGAGAGATGCGAACAGAAGTGAGCAGTCTCTTGAACTATCGAAACGTCAATGGACATTGGGGGCCATACACCCACACACACACACACGGACATACACACACTCGGGTCGTACTCGAGGCCCAAAAATGGAAAAAGAAATGATGTCCCCTCGAGTTCAATTATCCCAATTCCCATGCGGCCCGTCTCACAAACAGACAGACATACCTGGACAAGGTCACATTTGCCCATTTCATGTCATTCAAACAATGCAGCACAGTCTGAAGAGAAATTATAATAATAAAAAAAACATTAAAAAAAACAACCAAGCAGTGCGACACGACAAATTGCACTTGTGCTTGCCCCAAGACCAAAACGAGTCTCCCAAAAGGGCGCAGTCGATTTCCTTTAACAACCACCCCCCCCCCTGCTGCACCCGCTGCACATGCTGCACATGAACCGCGGTATGTAACATCGAGTGTCACCTCGGACTGGGAGGAGGAAAGCATGTGCATAGTGAGCATGGCAGAACGGGCTCCGAACTCGCAACATACACACACATGCACACGCACGCGCGCGCTCTTTAATCGCTCGGTCAAGTCCGTTGGCGGTGGCGCGAAGCCGCGAGCTGACTTTTGGGTTGCCCCCCCCCCCCTGGTCAGCACAGCACAGCACAGCACACAGCAACAGCGCAGCGCAGCACAGCGAGGCCTGGGCGAAAATCCACAAGGGCGCCCGTCTTCCCCCTATTTTTCTCCTTTGGTCCTTGGGATCTGGTTCGTTTGGACTGTATTCGCAATTGATGTGTTCTTGCTGCCTACTTGAGTATATATCACAATTCACAACTTAGTTGAGGACCGCTGAATAAGTAATTTAGTTGCCTAAATCCCCCCAACTTGCCAAATTGGGGGAAAGATGGTGAGGGGGGGGGGTGTGTGGTTTTGCATATAATTTCCCCCGCGCTCCCAGCGAGGAGGATCAACGGCCAGCCCTACTAGCTAGGGGCATAAGAAGCAAAAAGCAATTAATTGTACATGTTTAGTACTGCCTGTAGCGCACATACAGACTTACACACTACCTAGGTACTGTAACTACAATACTACAACACTACAACACCCCCAAAGGCCCGCCTATCCCCGCCTGCACGCACGCTCCCCGCCTGCAAGCCTCCCCCCCAATGTCACCGTCACACTTGTACCTTTCGATGTTTTTTTTTTTCTCTGGGCTGCGACCCCTCCCCCCTCCCCTTTCTCGTGAGACCACCTTGGAATTCGTGGTAGGGGGTGAGTGGTCGGCTTACGCCTAAGCGAACGTTCAGGGTCCACGGTCTGGTAGCGCGCAGCAGTACACTGCGAGCTCTCATAAATTCTGGTTTTGTTTTCTCCTGTGTCTCTCCCTCTGGGCGCTGGATGATGATGGATCATGCGAAGGGGTTGGGGGAACCTGTTGGTTCCGGGGACGATTGACTTCGTCCGAGCTGTACCACTCACTCATCACAGTACATATAAAGAGCCCGAGCGAGGACATCACACAGTTGTTGGGAACTTTTTGGGAACAAGTTGCTCGGTTGGGGGCGTTGCCCAGCATCCAAGGAGATTGGGCTGTCTGCAAACACGAAGTTGCGGTTACTTTATGTTACTTTCTGCACAAGATACGAGTTGTAGGATGAATGCATGTGGATGGGATAATCATAGCCACCACACAGATACATGTCTCTGTGTTCTGTTCCTTCATCCATGGAGAGGGGGGGGGAGGATTTACTCAGACGTGATCCCCCTCCCCCCCCCCACCCGACATGATCGGTACAAACACGGCTAGAATCCTTCCAGCCGCTGTGACACCTGCAACCTGGCTGGGTAGGTACAGCCTCCTGCTTTGCTTTTCCTGACGCCCTTATCCGAACCGGGATCTGGCGCATTATTATGGGAACATGGCGGTATTGCATGACATCCTTACCCAGCCATCTCCATCCGTCCCCATCCATACCCATCCATATCCATGCCAGAAGACAGAAGATATTTCCCTGGGCAGAGAGGCAGGTAAACTTGGCACAACGAGGTTTATCAAATTCGCCCATTGGGAACCTTTTCCGGTTTGCGCCTTCAAGCTGCCCCGTTCGGTCATCGAACCTAATGATGACAACGCCGGCCACGAGACAGCAGGATAAATCTCACGGGGGGGGCAAGGGGGGGAGAGGCACGTGGCTGACGAACGGGGTTGCGGGGAGTTTCTGCTCTGCGGTTCACATCCTGACAAGACACATATTCTGACAAGACAAAGAGCCTGCCTGTCTACTTACAACATGCGCCCGCCCGGCTTGGGTGCGGACGGACTAAGCAGCTGGTGACACGGCGGCGCTGCTGCAAAAGACAGGTCATGAGACGGGCTTTCTCAAGGAAGACAGGTCTTGGAAACGCCTTTCCCATGATTCATTCCCAATCGTCGTCAGCTTATCTCACCGGCGGACGAGGTTTCAGCCGCGGCCTTTGGCTGTGTCGTTAAGCCACCTCCTCCTGAAGGGATATAAAGTCCGTAGGACGTCGGGGTTTGAAAATTGTCCGGTGCCTCGGCTGAACCCACTCTTACCAAAAAATCACACCAAAAAAAAAAAGGTTCGGAGACAGAGTCCCGCGGGAAACTCTCCTGGAGTTAGGTTTAGGGTGACTCTGGTGAACTTTGATCGAGGGCTGTGTCGAACAACATTTGAGTGATGAGAAAGAAACTCGTTGGTTCCATCATGTCAGGGCTTTCGTTCGAGACGGTACTTGCCGACATCTCCCCCTGGCCAAGAATCAGACCAATCTTTCTCGCTCGCTAGTATGTACAGTGTAGTGTATGTAGTAGGCGGCTAGGCCGTCCCAGGCCGTCAGCCGTTGAACCCCCCGGGGAATGGACTGCGGACGGGGCCCGGTGTCTCCAAAAACACCGGACAACGACAGCTGACCAAACACCAAGAACCAAGGGACCCCCCCCCCCAAGGTGATTATTTTTATTTTATGGTTTATGTCCGATGTTTTTGGATTTTATTAGCTTGCTTCACTCTGCCCACGATGATCCAGTCTTTGCCCAGCAGGCCGAGGATTTGCCATCTCTGCTCGATCGGCCGACCCCATATTTTCGAGTTCTCGACCCCCTTTGGAATAACTCATGCCCCCACATATTGTCCTTGGGCCTTGGGCAGTTTTAGACTTTTGTCATCAATCGCGAGCTAGGTAAAACTTTGTTCCCACCTGGGCTGCCTTCCCACATGGCAGATGACAAGGTTTTAGTAAGATCGAGGTCAGGTCGCCGTGGGGCCCCTGGGCCCATGTCATCCTGTATGTGATGGTGTGTTTTTTTTCTTCCCTCCCATTCGCATATCCACCCTGATGGGTAAGCCGCCCTCACGCATCTGGTAGTGGCAAAACTAAGGTTCTTCCGGGGGCCGGAACCTTGGAGGCTGTCAGCCATCCGGACCGGAAAGCGGGTCCTCTTTTGGCCCGAAAACCCTCTTCCCGGATTCTTCAAAGTTGGCATCTGACGGGTAGTGTTTTCAAGCTTTCATCGGGCTCAAGATGATCGAAACTCTGTGAGAGACAAACCGAGGGTGATGACCTCACGATACGATGAGCTATTCCCGTATGTCTCTCCCGCGAAGTCTGGGGTATAGGCGACGATCTGGATTCCACCCCGCTGCCCCACGATCGCCCACGCGCGCGGCGCTCCGAGGCAGGTTTTTTGGCTTCTCTTTATGATGCTTCAAGGGTGAGGGAAGATGTCCAGGTCGCAAATCTGATCCATAGAACCCCATATTTGATATCGCAAAAAAAGAGATTGATACAGTCCCCCAACGAGCTCCCCTGTCGGCGATAGGAATAACTGCCTGTATCCCTACATATCTCCGAGATTATCTTGGTGTTGGCCATCTTCCTGCAGTGGCTGAGTAGCCCAAGTGACGACTCCCCTCTCTCTCTCGCTCCCGTTGTCGTAACGCTGAAACCATCATGAAATCACTCTCCCTGGAATGTGTGCGTGACGTGTGCCCCCTATGGTTTCTCTGCCAAGCGTTGGAGCGCGAGCCGGCGCCGAGTTTCTCCCCTCATACCCAGGCTGGACTTCTTTGTGGCTTGAGCAAGTATTTGGGCATGGCATCGTGCCAAGGCGTGGTGTTGATGACCAATGGGACCGTTGGGTGTCCTTTTCTACGTTGCACTCGTCATGATGCTGTTTGTTTGCATTTTCTATTGTAGGAAATGGCCCTGGAGACGGATGGTAAACTAGAGAGGTACTTCGACTGACATGTTGGTACTTGACTACTCGACCAGAAGAGGCGGCTCGCACCCCTGGCAAGCCACCCAAACCGTGTAAGATGATTGGTCAATATGCCCCTTTATCCGGCCTACCCCCCTCCTCCCCCCCTCCCCCCGAAACTCAAAATTGCTTCGGGAAACAGGTTTGATCGGATGTGCTTCGACTACTGCGGTGTGGTGATGACCATTGCAATAATGTTGGCAACGCAGTTGACATAGCTACGGCAAGTTCCGTTCTAACGCCATTTACCCGCATAAGACCCGGCAGATTGGTGAGACTGGGAACATTGAATGGCATCCCGAAAAGCCACCCTCTCACTCGCCAGGGAGGGGATCAGCAATAAAACATGGCGTGACTCGTGCTTTTGAAAATGGGCTGCAAGTTGCGAATTTGGCAGCTTGGCCTCGAAAAAAACCGAGTCCTCACAAAAAAACAATATCCCAATGCCAAAATCGGGCAGGTCTCGTAGACCCTACTCCCACACCCCCCCAATGACCAGGCACCCCCTGCCCCTCCCCCCCGGCTTGTTCCCGGCCGCATCGGTGCCGAGGGGTCGGGGCTGGGTTTCAGCGATCGGGCCCGGGCTTTGTGTACCGGCAACTTGAAAGCGTCCGACTCCGCCGGCCGGGAAGCCCGATGCCCGAATGAGAGGCCCGACAAAGGCACTTTGAACGCTTCGGACGAAATTGGGAGCAGATCATACGTTATTCGCATCCTAACACCTACCTAAGTCGGTGAACCTTGCTACTTGTGGAGAATTGAATGCGAAGCCAGGGGGGGAGACTGGCTCCGCTGTTGCTTCCTAGGTTTCTAGAAGGTCCTTTTAGTTGATACAGACCCGGGTGATACGAATATGAACGCGTATGGAGGCTCGTTGCACCATATATCTTGGATATCTTATGTTCCATGTATTAGTTGGCCGTACGTTTCCTGAGCCCTACCCATTACTTGTGTACTCACTCGGCGTGCTCCGGATCACGGACATAGTTTCCAGTCATTGGATCTCAAAACAAGAGTAGGCACACCTTGGCACAGAACGAGCCTTACAGTGTAGGCTAGCCCTTTCCATAGTAAGAGATATGGCTCTGAGTGCCAATCTAATACCATATTGTATTGTATCGGCCTGTAGCATATGTCTCCACTCGGAAGAACCCAACTGCCTTGGACTTCGCTTACTTTGAGTGACTACGGGTCCTTGCATCGACTCGGACCCTGATGTTTGGTCTGGAGTCATAACAACTAGAGACAAATATCAGCTACAGTGGTTACCCCCCATATATCATATCCCTGTATAGCATAAACCCTTGATATATCATATACATCTAATTAGTGGATGGATTGGCTAAGAGTGTATGTGACCCATTACCCTTATGTATCATATGTCCCTTATGTATCATACAGATGGCTTGGAAGGGTCATATGATATATAGGAGGTAGCCACTGTACATAATACTTTTGGGGTTTCAGACTTTCTCCGAGCCCTTCCACAAGACAAGACCTCTATTTCGAGCATACAACTGGCCCTTTCTGCTTCGTATGTATGTCAGGAAATAGATTGCCCCAGTCAATATCGTCAACCCTACCCAGCAAATGATGAACTTCCAAAAGTCTCTTGTAACAGCAATGTGGTTCGTCTCTGCACCGAACTGGAAGAAGTTCGTACCGAAGATTGACTGGTAAGGTGGATCAGAAAAGAACACCGGCTTAGGGCCAAGGCGAGGCTGTAGATACACTTACCGCCACAAAACTCCCAGGCACGTAGATTGCGGACAATATCGTAATAATGGAAATTATGGCACTGTCGTTCGCAAACTTCTGGTTGATCTCCTTCAGCTCCACGGTTACTCTACTCGTCTGTTCTGAGAGATGTCTCGTCTCTTTGTCCAGCTTCGCAGTTTCCTCTTGATTGTGAACTGCTAACGTGTAGCTGACCTGTACACAGTCGACTTTCAGTAAGCCAGATATTTATATGTGCTATGGATGGCTTGGCATGCTTACCAGATCAATAGTATTGTCAATACCATCCTGTAATGTCTTTGAGTTCTTAACGTATCCGTTTATGATCGTTTCTGCTGCCGAGAGCATACTGGTATGCATGTTGGCTTGTGCACTCTCCCTGCTTTTGCGGATCGAGCGGAGGACCTCGAGATTGCTCAAACAGCAAGCAGAAGTGAAGCTGACGCGGTCCTTGATCTTTCGAAGTCGACGAACCAGGACATGGTTCTCGGAGACAGGATCGGTGACTTTGGCAACCATGGCTTCGTCATTCTGGTGTTTCGACTTGTTAAAACCCCACCGATGACTTCTTCAGGCGTGCCAGAATTGTACATAGTGCTGGTACTCACCATACTGGATACCTCGTCCCCCATTTCTCTTAGATAAAGCCGCCAATGATGAATGTAACAAGCCAGTATTGCATCATGGAGGCTACCAGGCTGCTCGAAAATATCTGTCAGGAAACGCTCCACCGTACCGACATTGCTACCAGCCGGTGAGAACTGCTGATATAGGGCGGTTTCAGAAGTGCAATGGAGCAAGATGTAAAGATCAGACTCCGATTCATGGTGATGATAAACTCCAAGGTGCCTTCTTGACCAAGGATCCTTACCCCCACGCCTGTTCGGTTCGACGAAGTTGAGTTTGTACGACAGAGAGTCTATAGGATTATCAGTTGGAATTTTCTTAGATCACCTCCAATTTGGAACATCGCATACAGCCGTCGCCTTCTCTTGGGAAAACTGCGTCACTTGCACTGCAAGTCTCCGCACGATGTGGCTCGTCCCCGAAAGCTAGTAACACCTGTAGGAATTCAGGTCTGACTTGATATGCCCCGAAAATCCTCTCACACCAGCTGAGACTGATGTTGAGTGGATCTATGGTGCTGTCTGCGGAGATTGATCTTTGGGAATATGAGATGCGTCAGTGGTTGCCCCCCATATTCTCGGATGTGTGTGAGGCCGTCAATGTGGTGAGAGCTCACATGATGCGCGTCCCAACAGGAAGCCCCTGGGAAAGCAGGTTGGACAATCCCTTCTCTGATTTGATACTCGTTGTCTCAATTCTATCTACAGTATCTTGTTCAGTATATGCTGGCTGTTTCTTGTTATTCTCATCTCATGTTTAACCCACCTTCAGTGATGTCGAAGACTTGGAAGTCGCCTCCCTCATCCAGGAATATGTCGTCTTCAAACTGTCTCAACTGATAACGAAGCACTTCCGTAGTAAGACGGTCGGATATTCTGTTCATCCTAAGAGGGTAAAATAGGTCTCAAGACGACGGTAAATCGTGGTGTAACCCCCAAGTGAACTCGGGGAGGACAGTAACCCAAGAGGACAATTAGTAGCTGAAGACAGGGGTATCAAAGTACACCAGATGTCGAAGTACACTGGAGATAAATGCGCGACACGTAAGATGCTTGGAGGAGGAGTATTTGATGGAGAAGAATTCCAGCCTTGATGAAAGCCAAAGCAATACCTTTTCAATATCATTACACGTCTGTTCTGGATTGTGAAAACGAAGTCGATATTTCTGTCTGAGGCTTATTTCTAGACGCCTGCACTGCCCCTTCACAAATATTAGCCACCCCCGCTCCCCTGCCTCGAGGCTTTCCCCATCACTGATTACCCCTCGCCCTCCGTCTTGTACCACAATCCTGTCGGACTTAAGATGATACCGAATCTCTGCGCCTCTTGATGTTCTTTGCCATCTCCCTGCCAAGGTTGAATCAGTATTACCACCCGTGGACGTAGGCAACCCAGAATCTGACGGGCGAGAATTTACCTCAGCTGTTTCTACATATAAGATCATCATTAGCATATATTTACGTAAAACCTCACGGGCAACTCACTTGTGTAAGGCGCTCCGGGCTCTCAAAGTGCCAGTGGTCGTTCGTGTACTGCGCGCGGGGCGTTAGTAACGTAGCTGCAGACATCCCACGGTGGGTGGTAATGGAGCACCACTAGTGCCGAACATACCTCTATGTTGAACTCGAGGTCACTGCCAAACATTTCTTCCAGGTATTTGGATAGGTCAGCGTACGTCACGACGTATCGCGTATGGCTGCTTGGTAGAACTGCTCTGACCATCTTCACGTGCTGTGTGTCAGTGAGTACTGGACCGTTTGAAGTAGAGATTGTCGCCATGGAGAATACTACAGTTTTCGATGCTGGAGTTGGAGAGAGCCATCTATCTCATTCTCTGGAATAGCTGGATAATATGTGTCGCCTTGCAAACCCTCGCCAAGTAGGCAACCTGGCGCCGGAAGCGACAACAAATTAGCACAGTTTCGGTGACGAGTTGTTCTAGGCTCCCATCTGCATTTTGCAAAGGCAACTAGGCGCTAAGAGCAATGACTGGTTCAATATTGACGAAAGGATCATCAGTGCCACCACATCAAAGAGCCAGTAAGGCAGGCTGGGAGGCTGGAGAGGAGAGAGGGCGCTTATTTACTGCATGCTCTGACACTGATCTGTAAGCATAAGTACCGTCCTAGCATACCATTCCAGTTTGTGAGATGTTGCGATACGGTGGTATTCCTTACTCTTAGGTGCAGGAGACTAAAGGCAAACTGCGTCTGCATATTGGTTCGCATTCAGCCCAAACCGGTAGGACGCGCGTGCTGATCCTGGCCGGTCAGGCTCAGTGATGACGTGTGCACAGTTGAGGCTGAAATAATAGTCTCTGATTTGTTGTGTTGGTTGCAGTGTGGTTGTTCGGTGATTATTGTACCACCATGACCGAAGGAGTGGTAAGCCGAGGACAAAATACTCACCCACGTCGTCAATTGAATGCCAGATTGGCTAGAGCCACTTGAAGGTTGCTAAGAAAGGTAAGATAGGAAGCATTCCATACTAAGTTCTGGACCCATGTTGCCTTTTTTCTACAATTATTTGGCTATGTAAATGTGTATGCAAGCATTTGAGGGCCAAAGGGCGGCCATACTGTTTCACCCTCCGGGCCCTATTGAGCACAGCCCCCAATTTAGGATCTATTGTACTTTCTGTACAGCAGTCTCACAGCCCCTGTGGTGTTACCATGTACTGCGCAGTGCAGTGACGAAATCAGAGTAACGGACAGTATTGCTGCCCCCTCTCCTCTCGTCGCCCAGGCTCGAGGTTGAAAATTTTGTGTCCCGGACACCAGCCCCATCATCAATCATGCAGACCGGGGATACAGCCGATCATCAGCTTCGGTAAGAAAATCTCGTTAAACGTGTAGATTTTATCCGGTACTGACGTTGCTTTTGCAGACAGGAGCTCAGAAGCTACCAAATTCTCGTTCGTATTACACTTGACAATATAGCCTGCGGGGGGCTATAACTGAGTGGCCAGTAATTAACACTTTTTAAAAGTTCATAGTTCTCAGTGGCCTTATAGGAACCGGAGTCTTCGTTACAAATACAGATGCTCTCGAGCTGTCTGGCCCAGATGGACTGTTGGTGGCCCTTCTCGTGCTCGGGGTCATCACGGTCAGTGTTGGAGATACTGTCGGCCACCTCGTCCAACTTTTCCCGGCCCCGAATGCGATATTCGAGTACACCTACAACTTTGTGGATCATGAGTTGGCCTGGGTTGTTGGATTCGCATACTGGTAAGAGTATCACCACTAATCTGATGAATAGCCTGTACTGACGAAGTCCCTTCATCTAGGTACGCCTGGATTGCCGTCTTCGCCACGGAATTTCTACAGGCAGCGGCGATAGTAAAATACTGGGATCCTTCAAGCAACTTGATTTCGATCATGTTTTATATTGTGACGCCCTTGGTCTTTGTCGTCCTCAATTGCTTGAACGTCAAGGCATGTACTTGACACGTCACCCAACAGAGGAAGAGTACCGGCTAATTGTAGCATAGTACTTTGGCTGGGTTGAGACAGCAGGAGGGATCCTGAAAGTCATGCTCATGGTCGGCGTGTCCATTGCCCTTTTTGCCGTTGCTGGTGAAGGTTTGTCTCCGGAGGCGTTCCCTAGGTCTCAGAGGTTCGAACTGACGATGTCCCAGATAATGAAGGGCGCAATGGACGTAAGTAAGCCATCCTTGGGTTTTCTCGCCATACTTCTGATCATATTTTAGCCATTAATGCCAAATTTAATACCAACGAGAAATATACTGGTACTTTTGGCACAGCCTTCTGGTATGTATGTTCTCTATAGACATCAGCTCGACTGATAGCCAGGATCAGGATTGCGATGGGTTTGAGCGCCGGTCACAGTGTGACTTGTTTTCTGTTACTTCTATCTCCGGCCAATATAAGTCTGACTGAACTACAACTACATATAGCATGGCACTCCCTTTGGTTGCATGGAGCTTTGGAGGCATCGAAAGCACGACCATGGCAGCTTTCGAAGCGCGGTCCGTCAAAGACATCGCCTGGGCATCCAGCTCTATTCACTGGATTACCTTTGCACTCTATCTTTTTTTCGGCATCTCAATTATGATTACCGTACCCTGGAATAGCCCTAATTTTCCTCTCATATACACACGATCGACCAGTGATTCGGCAACCAACGTTGACGCATGTGGGTTATCTCCAATAGCCGTGGTTGTCGCCTTGTGCAATAGCAACTCAAGTTACTACGATCACAGCAACAGCAGCCTGCCTCACCACCACAAACCTTATCCTGACCTCGCCGGATTTGTCAACGGATGTCTCCTCTACAGTGTGTTGTCAGCCGGCAACACGGCACTTTACGTGGCGAGCCGGACACTGTACGGGTTGGCTTCGAGCCCAAGGTTACGAGCCCGTGGCTATTTCGGCATGCTTATACGCTCGCTTGGTACAACTAATCCGCGGACAGGGGTCCCCGTCTATGCTGTGGTCTTCTCATGGTTGATATTATGCTGGGTGCCTCTTCTAGCATTTCACGATGAGCCTTGGAGAGTTTTAGACGGTGTAAGTGCCAAGCAATCCAAAGGAAAAGACATAAAACTGATTCTCCTACAGATCAAACAGTTTCTGTTTGTTACATCTAGTATGGCATATGTTGTAGTTTGGGCTGTTCTATGCCTTGCATTTATCCGATTCAGGAATTGGTATGTTTCATGGAGGGGCCTTTTCTTTCCTCCCGTTCCAATAGAACTTCTAGTTTGAGTTGCATGATGCTGATCTCTAAAGGGCAAACAAATGTGCAAAAGGCCTTGAGAGATTTGACAGAGAGAATCATTCCCAGACAGGAACAGGAACTCTGCCAGGTGAGGGGGTAGAGAACGATGATCATTATCAAAAGTTCATTTTGGCTGGTACTGGCAGCAGGTACCGAAACCATGTGAGATATAAACTCCCTCAGCCGTTGGCTGCTTGGACCGGTCTCACAGGCTGCTTTCTCTTGATCATTGTTTCAAGCTCAGTCTGGTGGGGAAACAGATCAACTGTCTCTACCGCATGGTCCGTAGCGGTATATTTCCTCGTAAGTTTCTGAAACGACAAACAATGCAAGCTGTCCCTGTCCACCCAGCTGACTCGAAACTAGGAGATAATTATGCTATTACTCTGGATTATACTGAAGGCTTGGAACGGAACCTGGAAGACTGGGTGGATCAGTACAAATGATGACCCTCTGAACCCCTCGGAGTTGAAGGACTGCCTGGATAATTTGGTCAGGGCATCTGAGAAAGGAGAGAGGAGATTTGAAGTTCATCGGCTAGCCACATTACCCAACAATGGCACAGTCAATGGAGCAACAACTAGATCACTCTCTTCTCTTGGAATAAGACACTAAATGGGAAAAGAGAGGAGGGATTAAACGAGGACCTGATACTACATACGAAAAGTCGCAAAATAGAGATATGGCGTGGTTCCAGCCCCGGGCAATCAATAGCGAGGCTTGATGGCTGTTTTGAAATGTGCATCACGAAATTCTGAGAAGATGCACCATGAGAAACTACTAAAGTACTCTCCTGTGATATTTGTTCAAGCAGTACGTTCAGAAAAGAGCGCTGGATCTCGTACGTGCGTCCTCCTGAATCTCCTTAGGATGTCATGTGGTACCAGGAGGAGCGTCCGGAGTAAGAACTAGAACTGGACAAGCCACATGCACCTTAGCATTGCCACCATTCATCTGACTGGTTGACGAAGATGAGGGCAAGATTGTTATCGGGGTACAACGGTACATATTTTGGGGTACACAACCCCTACCTCTTCCTTGTCTTGGAGCCCATACCTCGATAAGCAGTATTTGGCTGTCACTGGCACCCTGTTTCGTCACTTTTCCTCCTCTCGACCACCATCGATGGTGAATATGACTCAGGCCCCGCAATCAAACCCACCAGCCCAGGGAGACACGGGAAACGAAGAACTGGAGAGTCGCAGAACAAAATGTATTACGGAAATTCTGTCCTATGGAATTGTGAAGATTATGCGGCGTTCGGTGTCTACGGAAAAAGCTTTCTTTTGCCGTTCTGACCTCAACAAGCTCTGGATCGAAAAGTTACCAGCCTCTGGATACCGACCCCTTGATGCTGTACTCTATCAACTGAGTAAGGACCAACGGAATATCGTATTGGAGAATCTGGTCCTCTTCATTTCTTTCTTGGTATTTGTAGACGTTTCTCCGCGTTGGTTCTCTACTTGTGGATCCAAATTGTTTGGGCAACAATGGCATCAAACAACCCAACTCCAATTCAGAGACGACGATGGGCCGGTATCTGAGGAACAGCTTCGTGAAATCGGACTTACTCCAACCCAGGCCGCACACTGGCAGGAGCAGTACATGTTCAGGCCAGCTAGTATAAGATTCGACCCCGACGAATGGAGACAAGAAGTTGACCCATGGCAGCCCTTGCCTTTCGAGCTGGTTCATCGAGACGATGCTGCAAGCTCCATGGCTCGTGTGGAAGACAGCGACTCGGCCAGATATTACAGTGAATATGGGACAGTACAAGTAAGCGGCCAATAGATTCAAATTAAACTCATTACAGACGTCCTAAAACAACATGAAGCTATACAGAATCCCCGAGGAATGTGTGGTGATCGTCCATCGCGGATCAGAAGAATGGATGCCAGTTAGTTGAGTAAATTCTAATAAACCAGTCATATACTTACTAACAATTGGAAGAAAACCTCTCCTTTGAGGATAATCAAGTCTTTTCTGGCCAGTAAGCCTGCTTTAGAAGAGGCTAGAAACATGGATTTCCTGAAAGGAAGCCTAAACCAAAACCAATCCATTGCCATACACGAAGCCATAATCGAGAGGAAACAAGAAGACCACACCCGAATCAGCATCATCTTGCCATATGCTTCACTGGGCGATCTCTCGCAGTTTCTTGTGGATGGAACGTCCGACGTTACTACACCATCAACACAGTTCTATGACATCAGGGAAAAGTTTCCTCAAATCGATACAACCGGTTACGAACTCCATCGATCACTTCTGAAACAGTCCGCCCAACTAGCTGATGCGTTGAAGTTTCTCCACGAAGGGTTCCGCACCGTTGCGGATGACTGGAAGGTCTTTTGTGCCCATATGGATTTGAAGCCAGCCAATATCATCATATTCGAATCAAATGACGGTGTCGTGGGGAAATGGAAACTCTGCGATTTTGGGATATCTGTCTTTTATGCTGAACAAAAAGGCCAGCGCGGAGAAGTTGTCTCCATCGGCGACTATTTCAACAAGTTTTTGAAGTCGACTCAACGCTCGCCAAGGCGGCCACCAGGCGCATTCCAGGCCCCGGAAGTCGAGTTTCCAGCCAACTTGGGCATGGGGGATATCGAAGAAGATCCACGAGCAAGCGATATATGGTCCTTCGGGGCAATATTTACGGAGGTCCTGGCACCTCGATAACGTGAGGCGATAATTTCCGATTTTAGTAGGTTTTAACTCCTAAGACACTGTTTCGGGAGCAGATTCTCGAATTTAAAACCTGTTTCTAAAGCAAATTCGAGTATCTAAGATATATTTCTAAAATACATCTCGAAGTTAAGACCTGTTTCTAGAGTAATTTCGAGGTAAGACCCTTTATTAACCCCTTCCTTCCCTTTAGGCTACGACTTCCTGTTAAAGTTAAGGTTCTGCAGCCTATATAGCCTTAACGCCCGCCTCGGTAATCGAGCCCGTTTTAAAGTTCTGCCGGGCGGCGTACTTACGTTAAACCTTTAGCTATATAAACTTACTTCCTTACTCTTTTATTTTCGATTTAATTCCTCTTTTTTATAACTAACTTTTTTAACCTTTTAGCCGTTAGCTTATATTAATAAGTACTAACTTAAAATTAAAAGTTAAAACTATAAAACAGATTTAAAAGTTAGATTAAAAATACCGTTTAAAAAAAGGAAGGCTAAGGTAAAGCTAAAGGCTCCGGCTAAGTTAAAAACCCCGGCTAAGCTAAAGGCCCCGGCCGAGCCTTTTACCTTATCTTACTATTTAAATAAGAAAAAGCTAAGTAATACTACCGCTTTAAGTAATAATAATAAGTAGCCCGGACTTAATACGTCTACTAATATCGTATTTAGTAATATATATAAAGCTTAAAAAACCGGAGCCGCTAATATTATTATAATTTAGTTTCCGTAAAACTATTTTAAATTAAACCGGGACCTAGAGATATTACCTACTTTCCCGGACTTAAGATAATTCCCGAAAATCGTTAATAAAATAACGTTTAAAGCTATCGTTAATACCTCGAGTATATTATAAAAGTATAAGCTTTTTATAAATTTCGGATTCTTACTTATATATAAGATTTATACTAAAAAGGATAAAAGCGACCGTTTAATTTTAAATTAATAAAACCTAATACCGGACGTTTTTATTTTCCGGGAGAAATAACTTTAAAGCTTTTTTAAAGATAAAGTAAAAAGTAACTTTAACTTTATCAGCTATAAGTATAATAAAGTTACGTTATTCTACTCGCTTATAGCTATTAAAAAGAGTATAGAAATCGTTAGCGAAATCTTTAGTTTTAATAAGGTAAAATATATATATATATATTAAACTTATATCGGTAAGTAAGTAACCCCTTTCCTTTATATCTGGTTAATATTAAATAGTATCGATAAACTTTAATAATTTTAATACTATTTAATACTAACGAACTTCGATAATCTTATATTATTTAGTATTAACGATTTAAATAACTTAATACTATTTAGTATTAACAGACCTCGATAATCTTAATACTATTTAGTATTAATAAAACTTAAATAAACTTAATACTATTTAATATTAACAGACTTTAATAAACTTAGTATTATTTAGTATTAACAGACCTCGATAATTTTAATACTATTTAATACTAACTACTTATAAATAATACTAATAACCTTATAGTATATACGTTTTACAGCCTTTTAATTAAAGCTAAACTATATAAGTTTTAGTTATACCTGTATACCTTAATAAACGTATACAGACAATATATCGAACTAGTTAAAGGGTTTTAAAACCCTAGCTTAAAACAGATTTATAAGTCGATACTTAATAACCCGAAATAACCGGTTTACTTAATTAGAAATAGTAACGTCGGAATACCTTAACTTAAGAAGATTAATATAAACGCGACTATAAATATAGCGATTTTATAATACCTTATTTATTACTTTATAGGTATTTACTTAAATACAGAAGGTATTAGGCGGTATAAACGTTATAAACCGAATAAAGAATTTCTATAAAGCTTCTCGTATAATAATTTATTTTACGGCTTTATATTATACTTAGTATATATCCGATAGCGGTATACCTTTAAATCTACTACTATTAAGAAATCCGGTAGGTTAAACTCGAATAAAAAGGTTCCTAATAGTAAGAATACTATTTAAACCTATATATATACTACCGTTATATAATATAAACGATTTATAAGTAATAACACCGAAAGTATCCCGGATAATATAGCCTTTTAGTCGGTTATAAATATATCCGCGGTATTCTGTTAACTACGTAATAAAATAAAAAACGTTTTTATTAAAGCTTTAAAAAACGCCTATTAAAACCTTTAGCGTTATATAGGATTTTTAGTTAAAGCGTTTTAATATAACCGGCTAAACTATAGCTATATAAAAAACTACTAGTAAAACTATAAAGCCGAAGTCTTTAACGCTATAGCTAATATTCCCTTTATAGACTATTAAACGGTATTAGCTATAGTTAAAAAGATTTATACCTAAAGTCTTTTAAAAAAGCTATACGTTACGTTTATCCGGAATAAAGATATTTTTTAAAACTTTAAAATCTTATTACCTAAAACTTTTAATATTAAGTAGTATATCGCCGGCCTCGATATAAACGCTATCGTACTTATTATAAGTATTAAAAAAAACGATAAAAAGGTTAATAAAGATAATAGCGGCGCTTTTATATAAAGTAAGTATTAAAACAGACTAAAATAATACTATATAATATTAAATCTTTTACCTTTTCGACTTTTAATTAATATCGATTTTATAACCGTATTCGATAAACTAAATATATACGATAAAAAAGCCGAAGGTAACGCTAAATATTAAAACCTTTATATAAACCGGCGAAATAATAAGAATAAAAAGCCTTTAAACTTATATAATATTAAACTTAAAGAGTTTTAAGTTATCGGTAAGCCTTATTTCTTAGTTAGTACTTATTAGTATTAATATTAACGTTTTCTATACTTTTTAGTACTAACTTACTTTAATATAGTTTATATACTAACTAGCTAATTAAATATATACTACTTACGACTTATAATAGATAACGCGATATATAACGTTTTACTTATTAACAAGGTCGGTATAAGTAAAACCCTTATCTTTTTAATAAAACGTAAGGTAGCTATTAATAATTACTTAACCGTTTTAGCCGAGCTAAACTTTATTAAAAATAAAAATACCGGAAAGTATATAAAGTTATATATACCTATAATACTTATACTACCTGCCGTTATTATTAAGTAGTACTTCGATAAGATTTACCGGTTCTTTTTATTAAAGACCTTTTATATCCGGTTTTATTATAGTTCGAAAAGTAATATTAGCTATAACCCCGGTTTTTAATAAGCTGTAATAATAACCGATTAGCTTTATACCGAAATAAAGCTTACCGTTTAAAAGAAAAACATCTCGAAAGTAAAATTCAGGTTTTAAAGTTAATACTAAATAATATTAATATTCTCTTTCTTATCGGTACTATTTAATATTAACTACTTTAGTTAACTACTAACAGTTAAATATAAAACAGAATATATATAAGATTTAGCTTTTCTCTTACTTTACTTTAGTATTCCGAATACTAAGAAAAACTTAAGGCTTTAGCTTCGTTAAAAAAAAAGGTAATCTGCTATTCGACTATAGCCTATAGAAATATAATATATAAAACTTAATTTAAAAGTTTAACGAAAAGAAAATAGCTTATATTTATAAGATAGTATTAGACGTATATAAGAATAAGTCCTCTTAGTATAAAGCAGATATAGTATATAAGCTAAACTTACTTTTTAACGAAAAAGAGGCAGATTTTAAGTTTCGCGTTTTAAAAAACCGAAAGGCTTATAACGCCGACCGTACTAATAATAATATTAATAATAAGCTACCTAAATAAAACGACTAAGTTAACGATAATAATATAAAAGCTAAATACTAAGTTAGTCTATTTAATAAAAAGCTCGGAATCCTTATTAATATCTATAATAAACTACTCTTTATATAAATAAATACCGGTAAGCCTTTAATATTTATAAACGAAAAGATAAAAAAGGATAAACTTATAATACTTAAGTTTTTTAACTATTACTAAATAATATAGTTCCCGTTTAAGTTTTACTTTTAGTATATTATCTTTAATAAGTACTAAATAATATAAAATCTTTATACCGAATAGTTTTAACTTATACGTATAATAATCTATATAGCCTACTAACTAAACTATAAAAATAAAAAAACTAGCCTAGCCTTTTTAGTTATAATATCCGCTATACCCGTTATTAATAAAATTATAAACTACTGTAGTTTTACCTTTTTATTCTAATAGAATATAGACCTAAATAACGTAGCCTTCTTTAAGAAAAAGCCTACGATAAATATTAAAAACGGCGTTTTAAAGTTTCTGCCGGAAGCTATATTTTAAGAACAGAAAGCGACGCTTACCTACGCGTATATATATTATAGTTAATAGTAGTAAGTATTATCTCCCGGCTTATAAGGTATACAGAATACCGGTAAAGACTATAACAGCCGAAATATCGTAAAGGTAATACTTTAATATATCGGAATACGTTAAAGGATAAATACGATTATTTACCTCTTCGAATATATTAACAGTAAGCTTTAACTAGTTTACTTTTATAACGGTATCCTTTTATATATAATAAAAATATATAAGCTAAAATACAGAATTAATAAATATCTTATAGATAATTATATAAATAACTACTTTTAAAATCTTACGTTAAGCGATAATAACATCGGCGTAGTTAAAAATAAAATTAAGCTACTTTTAAAAAAAGGCTAAGTCGAAATAGCTATTAATAACGGTAAAGAAGTAACGCTTTACTTAAACGCCGGTATTCTTTATATACTAATAATCGTATCGATAAATATACTTAGTTATAACGTTATATTAAATAAAGATATTATAAGAAATATACCGGAAGAGGTTATTATAAACGATTTTATCGAGTTTAGAATCTAGCTAGTTTAGGTAAAAGGCGGTAAAGGGAAGAAAAAGAGTACCCGATAAGCCGTTAAAGAAATAGCTAACTAAAGTAATAGCTTAATCTCCTTTAACGTAAAGTATATAAACGCTATCCTTTATAGTACCGGGGATTTAAGCTTATCGTACCTTTAGCTTTTTATATATAGATTTAACTTATACGATTTTATCCTTACTAAGCGGAAAGCTGTCTTTAGCCGTGTTATCTATAAGTCGCTAATTAACTACTATATATTAAAGCTAGTTATTAAGTAAGCCGTTAAGTAAGAAAAGACCTTAGTTATAGTCGTTACTTCTTAAAAGTAACTATAAGTATAACTTCTTTTCTTATTAGTACTATTTAATACCGATAACTTTTAATCTTATTCGTATTATTTAGTATTAATAACCTTTTCTCCGGTTAGTACTATTTAGTATTAACGGTTTTCTTTCTATTCGTACTATTTAGTACTAATAACTTTTATATTATAAGCTAATTATTTAATAGCCTTTTAGTTACTATTTTAGAAAAAGCTTTTCTGTTAGTTTTATCGATTTACGCCGGTATAACCTTATTAAAAAAGGCTATATATATTTTTAAGTTTAATAATAGTATATCTAATATTAACGTTTTAATATTAAACTAGTAGTATAGATCCGCCGGCTTAAACCTTTACTATTATTATTATTATAATATTTAAGTTTAATATCTTTAAAACTTCGGTATTACTATATAGTTTTTCGAACGCTTTATCCGGGTTAACTAATATATAAAGGTAACGTAGGTTATACTATAAGTTAATAATACTATTTATAATTACCTCGAATATAAGATATATATAAAAAAGGTATAGATACTTATTATCGAGCTTATATTCCCCGACTAGCTAAAAAAGTATATTAAGCTTAAAACCTTTATAGTATATAAAGTATTACGTATTATTTAAAGCTAGCCTTTTAACTATTATATTTAAAATATCTATTACTTTAAGGTTATTAAAGACTTTAACTCGGTAGTTACCTGTAATATTATCGAGTTTTATAAGTAGCTCGGGCTATTATTACTAAGTATTTTAAAAAAAGAACCCTTTAAGTAAAACTTTTTAAAAAAGCTCGACGATAAGCTAAATACCTTTTTTAAAACGTAGCTTACCGGTAGTAACCTTAGCTATAATTTTAGCTAAAAGGTTATAACCGAGCTTTTAGCTATAACGGTCGATAAAGCTAACGAAACCGTAAGCTAAGTAAATAATATATAAAAGGAAATAGCCGATACGACCTTCGGTAATATAAAGAAAAAGAAAGTATCGGTATTAAAGCAGATCTTTAACAGTAATAGCCTTACGGCTAAACGGCGGAAGCGAAAAAAGGCTAAAAAGGCTAAAAAGGCTAAGAAAGCCGAAGAGGCTAAAGAGGCCGATAAGTCCGAGAAAGCCGATAAGTTTAAAAAGGCTTAAGAGTTCGAGTATTTAACCTTAATAAAATACAGGTAAAGATACGATTAAGTTAAGTAAACTAAATCTTATACTTTATAAAATAGCTAGACAGATAGTCGGAAGTAAAGGCCTAAAGACTTAATAGCTTTTTATATTTAAGCTTTACTTAATAAATAACCTACTTTCCCGAAACGTTTTTTTAATTAATTAGTATTTATTAATACTATTATTTACTACTTCCTTATACTTATTAATACTAACTTATTATCTATAACTTATTAAAGATAAGTTTTCGGATTTTTATAACTACTATTTTAAAGTATACTAATTAAGTAAATAATTACGTTTATATAACTACAGAATAATATAACCTATACGACTTTAGCTGTCGAACTAGTAATCGAAATATTACTACCTATAATAGTTAGCCGACCTATATTACCCCTTTTCTCTATTACTATAGTTTATAATATAGTATCTACCGAAACCTCTATAGTATAAAGAGTATATAAAAACAGGCCGGCTAAGTTAGTCTTAACTAAAGGTACTAAAGCTTATACCTTCCGAAACTATTTCTGTAGTAAATTAAACAACGCCGAAGATATCTTAGTCTAGTTTATATATACTATATAAAATATATACTTTAAGCTTAACAGCCTTACGTATACTTTAATAGACTTTAAGCTTAATAAAAAAGAGCGTTATATCTTAGCCTTCGAGGTTCGAGTAGTAAAGAAAGAGTAAAGCGTTTCGGAGTAAAAGCGTTTAACAAATAAAAAAGAAAGGCTTATAAAGGTTTTAAACCGTTAGCTTAAAGATAAAGACGTTAGTATATAAAGGAGTAAACAGTATATTTAAAACTAAAAAGTATAAGTCGAAAGTTAAAAACAACGTATAAACGAATATATATAGTTTATCTTTTAAGCCTTTATAAGGGTCGAGTTTTCGAACGTTTAAGCTAAGTAGGATATAGACGTTACCGAATAGGCTATTTTAAAGGGTAAAGTAAAGATTTAATAAGTCCGGAAAGCTATAAAAAATTTAGTTAATATTTTAAAAAGTACGAAAGCCGCGAATTAAAAATAACTATACCTTTTTATTAACTTAACTAAAGGCTTATTAAACTACAGTATAAAAAGGTAAATATTCGCCGGTAAAAGGAACTTAAAACTTAAACTAAAAGGTAATATTTTATAAGGTATAAAGTAAGATAGATAATATTACTATTTATATTACTACTTAAATAATAAATAGTATAAAATTAATCCTTATAAAAAGATAGGCTTTTAAAATATCTAAGTAATTTATTACTTTTCTTTATTATATCTATTATTACTATTAATACTGTTATTACTATTATCGCCTTAATAAATATTAGCGATTATCTCTTTATTATAAAGTACTTAATATATCGTTATTATATTAATAATAGCGTTTATTAGTCTATAGAGTAAAATACTTATCGACTTTATTAAGTTAACTAAGCGTTTTAAGTTAGCCGGATCGAACTTAGCCGTTATCTTTTTAATAGCCTTAAAAGGCCTACGGTCTGTTATAACTTACTTTTTTAATATACCGCCCTCGGCCGGTTTAATAACGGTATTAGGTTTTTATATTTAATATACCGGCGCTTAATCTTATTAATATCGGAATATTTAATTATAAAAAAGACTTACTATATCGAACCGCGCCTTAATACCGAAAACCTTAAAGATATCGATAAAGTCGTCTATAAAAAGGTTTATACCCGTTAACTATCTTCTATTAATAATAGATAAACGTCGGAGCTTTATATCGAAAGGGCTAGCTTATAAAATAATTTCGACCTTATTAGTTATAGTCGAAAGCTAAGAAGTAGTATAAATTATAGCCGAAAGAATATCTTTTTTTTTAATATTAGGTATACTAACGCCGAAACGATCGTAAACGTAATCGACTATACGGCTCTTTTAAAAGCTAGCGGTAAAGCGAATAAAAGCGAAGGTATTATTAAAACGGCTCTTAAAAACGCTTAGGTTATATATAGCCCGGTAGATAACGTTATCGAAACGGCTATATTTATAGCTACCGGTAATAAAAGGGAGGTTATATACTTTATTCCTTTCCTTAAAGCTACGAAAGGACTTAAACTAATAGTTATAATAATAGCTTAAAAGAGGTAAAGTAAAAGTATTTATTATAAAAGGTAAAATACCGGTAAAAAGTTAATATATAGCCGATAATAAAAAGCTTAAATTCTTCGGTAAATATATAACTAACAATATACTAAAGTATTATAGAATATTTTAAATAATAGTAGCTTAGTTTAAAGTAATAAAGAAACAGGCTTACTATTATACTCGCTTTTAAAAGAATAAGCTTACCGCTTAAAAGCTTTATCTATAGTAAACTATTATAGTCGGAAACAGATATAAGTTATAGTTAATAAAGTTATATTATACTTTCTTATTTAATTAATACGCCGTATTAATAATACTTAAACCTTAAAAAATAAAAGCGAAACGTTATAAACTTAAAGATAACTCCTTTATAATTTAAACGTTAAGGAAAATAAGGTTGTTTATAAGTATAATAGTACGGTAAAACAACTATAAGAACTAAACTATTACTTTTTCTATTTAAAAACTAACAGTTATACTATTACTTTTAGCCGAAGAATACTATTCTTTAAAATAAAATAAAAATAAAAATAAAAAAGCTATTTAAAACTAAAATAAAAATAAAAAAACTACTTAAAACTAACATTTAAACTAAAAAAAAAACTAATATAAAACTATAAAATAAAAACTATAAAATAAAAACTATAAAAAGAAATACTATTATTATAACTATTTAACCTAATATTACCGTACCGTTAAAGATAAGTAACTATTTAAGCCGCTACTCGGTATTACTTTTAAAAACTAAAACTTATCTCTTTTATAAGATTTAAAGATTTATATCCTTAGCTTAAAATAAGTAATAAAACCGTATTACGTTTAACAATTACTACGTTAAGATAAAATATTATAATAATTTAAAAAGCAAAAGTACTAACGAGATAAGTAGTAACTAATACCTTATAAAGGGTTTTAAAGTTAGCTATTTAAAACTTCCTTATAAGTTCTATAGTAACTACCGGGATTGTAAAAAGTTTTATAAAAGGGTATAGATAAAAAAAAGGGGTAAGACGTAGTAAGAGCTATACAGCTTTTAACGTATATTTTTAATAGCGACGGGTTTTATTAGTAATAGTATTTTAGTATATAAGTACTTAATATATAAATATTAAAGGGTTAGCTGCCTTTAATACCTTAATACTAAGTTTCTGCGATACGAAATAGTATACTTAAAAGCGGTCTTAAAGCAGATAAAGACGAGGATAGTATAGGTTATTATTATTATTCCGGTAGTATATTCGCGATTAGGACTATTTAAAACACCTAAGCCTTTATTAAGAAAGCTACTTAAAGCTAACCTTTTAAATAGCTCTTTTAATAAAGGCCTAAGAGAGGCAGCTAGACTTAATACCTTAATAAAGTATTTAAAGTAGGTAATGTGACGGAACGGCGCGTGGGGCCAGGGGTCACCTGACCTGGCGCCTGTGCACAGACCAGGTGACCCACTAGGCCTCGCCGTACCTTAGTATTTAGACCTTTGGGAAGGGCCTTAGCTACGCTTAAGCCTTTCCCTTCCTCTTTAGCCAAAATGCTCATACTACATCAGAATTGCAGCTTTGCCTCTATCATTTTGATGCATCGTGACAGGTAATATACTTTACTTTTAGTATTAAACTAAACGTAGCTTTTTATATAAAACACTTAGCTAAATACTAAGCTAAATATTTAAATATAGTTTTATAAATCCCTATACTTTATACCGCTACTATTATACTATTAATTCCCCTTTATCTACTAAGTAGCTATAAATATTACTAAAATACTTATCGACTATTACGTTAAAAAGCTTTTACGCTTTTAACTTAAGATCTTCTACCGAAGGTTTTTAACTTTTTATACTTTACCGTACTATAAAAAGTTATAAATAGCCGAAAAGTATATCGACCTTTTAAAGAATAATATCGAAAAGGCTATTAACCGCTTCTTCGATACCCTCGGCCTCGACTACTTTAATAACCTACTTTATAATAAACTTTAAAAAGGTAAGCTAGCTATCGGTTAGTTTTATTACTTTAAAGTTATTAATACGATAAAAACTACTAATATCGATATCCTTACTTACTTAACTTTTACTTAGCTTAGTATTATCGATAATATTATAACGATTTACTACTTTAAAAAGTAGACGGAAAACCGCCGGCAGATAGTTTATAAGTTCCTCCGAATTATAAGAAAAGGCTTAACGTTTAAGCCTAAGTAAATCTTTAACGTTATAAACCCCGAAGATTTAATAAATATCGACTACCTCCCGGACAGTATTACGTAAAAGAATAATAAGTTTTTATAAGTATAAAATAATATTAAAGATAAAGATAGGGAAGAGAATAAAAAGGATAAAGAAAAAGAGAAAGAAAATAAAGACGAAGACGAAAACGAAAATAAAGATAAAAGTAAAGACAATAAATTATAAAGTCTTACTAGTAAGATAAAGCTAACTAAAATAAGTAAAAAAACTAGTTTTATAACCTATTTATATAAGATAAGGATTATATAGGCTAAATAGTATATAACCTTTATAAAATAATAGTAAATATATATAAAACTTTACTTTTAAAAAAAAGCTTATATAAAACTAGTAGATCTTACTAAAGTCTAATTTTATTTCCGGAATAGCTATTAACCTCTATATTAATATAAACACCTTTTAAATCCTTTAAAACTATAATACAATTAATACCCTTACCTACGCTCTTATTATACTAGCTATTCGGCCTAATTAGTTTAATAAGGTAATATAGGTAACAACTACCGTATTATACGTTATTACTATAAAAAGCTAGTAGACAGTATTATCTATAAGAGGATATTTATATAATAGTAGAATCTTTACCGCTATATATATATATAATATTAAAGATAGCCGAAGGCTATTAATTATACTTTTATTATTATTAGGTTTAAAGTATTACGTCGGATTACTTTATCGTTTATTATACCGCTTTATACCTTTATACTCTGCCCTTCGCCCCCTATACTACCCCGCTTTTTACTTTAAACGCTACCTTATATCTTAATTAATAGCCTATTTAACCGGCTAGCTTAACCTTTCAACCCGGACCTTTTAAAACGCTATTAAAACTACCGCGGTAACTACTACAATACCTTACCTACGTATAATATTAAAATCTTTAAAAAGGCTTATTAATAAAAAGATATCGCTTAACTTATATATAAAGCTAAATAACGGTTAAACCGACGTATTATAAAGCTTATAAGCTTATAAAGCGTAGTAAACCGTTACGTTAATACTTACGTGTTTTTAACCTTAAACTAAGCTGTTATACTACTTAAGGTTTTAACGTAAAAGTTTAAGCTAGTAGTATATATTAAGATCTCGTCGTTATACGTTATCTATAAAAAAGGTAATTATATTACGTTTCTGTTTAAAACGTAAGCTTAGTTCTCGACTTAGCTTTATAACAGTATTTAGTTTAATAACTTTATCGAGTATAAGCCGTTTATTAAATATAATAAAAGCTATACGTATTATAACTTACTATATATTAACCCGAACTATATTATATAAAAGCCGTATAATATTAACTAATTTAAAATAAAGTACTACGATTATACCTTTATACTTTATCGGAGCAGTCTTCTTATTCTAGTAAAATACTTAAAATATAACCTACCTTATCTCTTTTAAGTAAGTTTTATACCTGTTTATATATTATAAGCCTTAGCTAATATAATAATATATATCTCTTATAATATTCGAACGCGTTTCGTTTTAAATTTAAATACTTAAAGACGCCTATAGGCTATTAAAAAGTCTTACCCTTAAACGCCTACGGTAGTATACCTTTTTTACGTTCGAAGCTATACTACCTCTTTAGTTCTATAAAAGCTTTACCGTTATATTAAACTTACGTTACGTTTACCGGGCTAAAGTATATATAAAGGTCGACCGGCTTTAGCTTATCTACTCTTTCTACTTTACGGTTAAATCTTTTATATAAGTCGTAGCTTATTAAAGACACCTACTCTTCTGTTATACCGAGTAATCGAAGACTAGCCGGCTATTAAAAGTCTAACGTTTAACAGCTAGCTAATAGGTATACTTTAAAACGTAGCTTAAGCCGTTTTTAAATAAGCCGACGATAAAGAAGGTCTAATAGGCTTTATAGCCGGGGTTTTAGTAGCGCTATATAAAGGCGTAGCGTTTAAAGAAGTAAAGGCTATAGGTCCGAAGTTTCGAATTATAACGTTTCGAGGATTTAATTAATTAAGTATTATCGTATCGTTTAAAGTATTTTATTTAAGTATTAATAAGACCTTTTTTATTAAATAGCACCTTTTAAGTTAATACGTCGCTATTATCTGCCCGCTACCTACGCCGTTACCTACGCTACTACCTACGCTACTATCTACGCCTACGCCTACTGCCTACACTATTACCGTCGCCGTCGGTTAATCGCCTGCTATTACCGTTGCCTAATATTGTTATTTACTACCTACTGCCTACTACTACTACTACTACTACTACTACTGTCTACTGTCTACTGCCTACGCTTATACTTACGCCTACGCCTACTGCCTACTACCTACTGCCTACGCTATCGTTATCGTTATCGCTATTAGTTAATCGCTTACTATTACCGTTACCTAATTATTATTTAATACCTTGTCTACTGTTTACTATCTACTACCTACTACCTACGTTATCGCCGTCGTCGTCGTCGTTACTATCGGTTAATTACCTACCGTTACCGTTACTTAATACCGTTATTTACTACCGAGTAGTAATTACTATCGACTTAAAAGTATAGTATTTAGATATATATCTTAATTACCCCCCTTATAGTCCTTTCGACCTTAGTTTACCCTGTAGCACGCTACGATAGGCTTTATTATATAAATTACAATCCCGATAAATTCATTTTATATAAACGATTAAAAAATCGACTTACCGCTATTAAACTTATTTTTATAAACTACTATAGAAAGTGTTTATTTACTTTAAAGATAAAGTAACCGACGTTACTATAATCTGTCTTATTTTAACTAAATAAAATCTATTTAATAATAAAAGCAGCTAATATATTACTATAGTTTCTTAACGTTACGGCCTTATCTATCCCCGCTACTAAAGGCTACGCCTTTATATAAGATATTAAAACCGAAACGTCTTATTTAGTCGGCTATCCTATTTATAGCATTATATATTTAGTCGGTATTACACGCGATAATACTAAACTACTGCCGGGCCGTTTCTTAAACGATATTAAACGTTACCTTAGCTTCGTTTTTAATTTAAGCCGTTTATTTATTAACCTCTATAATAGCCTTAAAGAATATACGTATAACCTCTTCCGCGTTCTAATCCTCTCCGTTACCTTTTAAAATTAAAGTAACCTCGAGGTACTTTTCCTCGATTACTTTAACAAAGTCGACTAAAAAGTTTTAAGCCCGGCCCGGGTTCTTTATAATAAAACCTATAAAAGTAATAGGTACTTTATCCTGCCTTTAAGGCTTTTAAGGTTATATAAAGCTTTATACGATCTTACTTATAAAGTTAAGAATAAATACGTTTCAGGGTAAAGCTATAGCTAAAAACCGATAATATAAACTATATAAAAATATCTCTTATATCCGATACTAATAAGGATAATATAAGCTTGCTTATTTATCTTTAATATAAATTCTAATATACGAATAAAAAGCCCGGCGACGTAATAGTTAGCTTATTAAAAGTAAAGATACCGGTATTATAAAGGGTAAAGGTATCGTTTCTCTTTTATAACTAAATCTCGGCGATAGTACTTAGCTAACGTTTAATAATTTTAAAAATAATACCTTAAAAAACTTATACTTTAATAACGTTACTATCGAGCTATAAACCGTACTTCTCCTTTCTATATATATATATAAGCTTTACGTTTATCTTTAAAGCCTTACTTATATTTTCGTATACTATTTTAAAAAGACTATATAGTATTTTTACGTCGTATATAATAATATATAGTAGTAGCTTTTTTTTAGTCTACTTATCTTAGCTAGTTCCGGGCTTCGAAAGTATACACTCTTTATAGTATAAGTATAAATCGGAAAGGTTTTAATAGTTAAGGTAAGCCTTTATTAAAAGTAGTATAATATATTTCTAGCTAGAAAATATATCGGGCCGAAAATAAGTATACTCGAAACAGCGGTATATAAACGTTATTAACTAAAACCTAAGTTAATATACGTAAACGCTATAAATAATAGGCGGGATAGCTTTTTATATTATTTATTTACTTAGTCTTCGGCCTATAAACGTTTAGTTTTTAGTTAACGCTAAATAGTAATATATATATATAAAGTAATATATATATATAAGATAGTAGTAATAGTAATAATATCGGTATCGGCTCGGGTTTATCTTTATACTATAGCTATAATAATAGTAATATTAGTATCGACGGTTTAGTAAAAAGGTAGCTTTATACCTTTAAGCTAAGATTTTATATTTATATAAACGATTACTACTTCCGATAAATAATCTTAGCTTTATATCCGATAGGTTAAAAGGGCTATATACTTATTTCGGATATATACTTAAATAGTATATCTTATACTACTATAATCCGTTTAAATCAGGCTTTAAAAGATATTAATAATAAACTTAATCTTCTTTACTAAATATCGCCTCTTTAGCTATTACTTTAACATTTAATAAATATACTTATAGCCTTCCCTATCTCTCTTTTTCTATAATATTATTTAAATAGGTTACCTTACTTTAATAGTATAAAAATAAAAGCTTCTTATAATTCGTACTTTCGCTTTTTAGTCGTTTAGTTTTTAAAAAAAAGCTTTCGTTTTAGTTAATATTAAAAGGTATAAACGAAATTAGTATATAAACTATTAACACCCTTTAATACTAACTGCTACTAGCTATTAACTAGTAATTCTAATCTATTCTTAAGGTTTATTATTATAGTCTTTAAGGTTATTAATTATACCTATTAAATTCTAAATAAACGTCGTATTAACGTAATTAAAAACCGTATTAAATATAATACAGTCTTTTCTCGTATTTACTATTAAATATAAATAACGTAATTACCCGAAATTAAACTTTAATTCCTATAGTTATTTACTATTACCGATATATAACAGAAGTTTATTAAACAACCTTATAACTGTCTACTAACTTCTTATAAGAAACTTATTATTAAATACTAGCTTTCTTTTAAATATAAAAAAAGAAGGGAAAGCTCCGATACTTACTATAGTCGCTTTTAACACCTCCTTATAATACGGTTAATTATATTATAAATTATATTCTTTATATTATATACGGCCTTTACGTTAAATACTTTATAGCTTAAAAAAAAAAGAACTACCTTATACTATCGAGCTTAAAAACTACTCCCGATCCCCTTCCTTATAACTATTATACCGAGACTAAAAACCCCCTTAGTAATAACTACTATATTAAGACTAAAGACCTCTTTAATAATAGCTATTATATTAAGACTAAGGACTTCCTTAGTAATAGCTATTACACCGAGACTAAAGACCTCTTTAATAATAGCCTTTACACTAAGACTAAAGACCTCTTTAATAACAGCCTTTATACTAAGACCGAGGACCTCCTTAATAATAGCCTTTATACTAAAACTAAAGACCTCTTTAGTAATAGCTACTATACTAAAACTAAAAACCTCCTTAGTAACAGCCTTTACACTAAGACTAAAGACCTCTTTAATAACAGCCTCTATACTAAGACCGAAAACCTCTTTAGTAATAGCCTTTACACTAAAACCGAAGACCTTTTTAATAACAGCCTTTATATTAAAACCGAAGACCTTAGTAATAACCTTTATACCAAGACTAAAAACCCCTTTAATAACCTTTACTATAGCCTTTAAATAATACCGGATAGTTAACTATTTATAAGCGTTTACCTCTTATACGAAATTATTAAAAAAATTACCGAAATATCTATCTCGAGCAAGTTCTTTAATATATACTTAAAAGAACAGTTCTCTCTCTTACTTTTTACTTAAACAAACAGCTCTTTCCGACAGGCTTATATATAAAAGGCCGGATATACTCTTTCGACAGAAACGATAACTTATAAAAAAAACGAGTAATAAAGTATATAAACACTAAATAACGTATTTCCTATAAACTAACAATTTTATAATAAATATAATAAACCTACGTTAACTAACCGAGTACGATATACTCTTTATCGATATAAACGAGTACTTATACTAAAGTAATACTTTTACGCTAGTCCTTTAAAATACAACGGCTATTATTAAGATCGTCCTATATAAACTTATAAAATTATCTAACTAGTTTATTATACTTAAAAGCCTATTAAACCTAAAAGAAGTAGTGTTAATATACCTTATAAAGCCTTACTTTAATATATATATAAGCCCCGAGGTAGATAATAGACTGCTATATCTTATAAATATAACCTTCTATACCGAGTAATAAGGGTTTATAAAGTAGTTTTAAAACCCTTTTTTACTAAATACTATAACGTTTAATAGCGAAAACCTTATTAGCTTTATACTTATACTTTATAAAGATATTTAAAGTATCGAGTATAAGCTTAAGACGTAGTTTTTTAAAAACTAGCTTAGCTTAGCCTTCGAAAAAGAAAAGCTTCTTCGAGTTTATAGCTATACCCTTTAGCCTATTAACCTCCCGGATTTTATTAAAATATAAAAGAATAAAATTACCCCTTTCTAAAGTTAAGGCAAGTATAACTAAAGTATATTATCTTAAGCGTTCTAAACTCTTTATTATATTAAGTTAACGTTATATAGCGTTTTACTTTACTTAAGATTTAAGAGAACTAAGGAATTAAAGTAATATAAATAGTATAATATAAATAGAAAGTATATACTTAAATACCTAAATACTTAAGACAGATTTAATTATTTTTAAAAACTAATATAAACTAATAAGCTAATTTAATATAATACGAAAGTTAGTATCTCTTATCTTAGTTAGTATTAAAAGGTGCCGATAGTCTATAGGTCGATTAAATATACCTTTTAGTATTAACTGCTAACTACCGTTAGTTAAAAGCTAACAGCTAACAGTTAAAAGCTAACAGTTAACAGTTAGTAGTTAGCAGTTAATAGTTATAGCTTTTATTATCTTAGCTGTTAATTAGCCTTTATATAAGAGATAACACGTAATTTAGCCGTATATATATAGTACTTTAACTAAGCCTATTTATTAAAATAAACCTCCGTTCGACATTTCGTTCGTTATTAATTAAGCTACTTAAGCGAATTTAGTACTATATTTAAAGTCTTTTAATTACCGGTAAAATTACTAATTACTAATTATTAATCTCGACTACTAGCTAGTATTAGCTATAGCTAGATGTTAACTATTAATTATTAGCCGTTATTACTAATATAATTACTAAAACACTAAAATATTATAATATTTAGTAAATATATACTATATACTTATAAGGTTAGCCTTATTTACGTAAGATTACGATAAAGTAGTATAAGTCCCGGCTTATAGATCTTGCTCGGTAAGTTTAATTCTACTTAATTTAATAAAAGGCAGGCTTAAAGATTAAAGCGAGTTAGTTCTTTATTATATACTTTATATACGGCTTTATAAAGCTATAAAGATAGCCGCCGAGCTTTAATTACTTAGCAATTTATAGCCGAAGACAGCTATATTATAAATAGCCTTACTATTTACTCTCTTACCGTTAATTAACTATATATTAATTATATAGAGATAATATAAATTAATCTGTTTAGCCGGTCGTTTTTATATATAAAAGTAGAGTATATATAAGTATAGGTTATCTAATATATACTTTCTAATCCTTATAATCTTATTAAAAATACCTTTACCTAACTATAGATTTTAGTAGCAGTTAGTATTAAAAGGCGTAAATAGATTATACCGTAGGTTCGAAAGTATACTTACTTTAAATATTTACTTTAAACTTACAGAGTTTACTTACCTTAAACGTCTTAAAGTATATACGCCTACGTTAAAAGATAAGTTTAGTAGCTATAAGTCGATTTATTACGTTTACTATATAAATTAATTAGTCGGCTTATATAAACGTATACCGGAGCCTACCGTAACGTATATCGAGGTAAATATATATCGGAGGGACTATAAAAGGGCCGATAAGAAAGTAGACTCGAATAACGATATATAACACTTAAAGGCTTTAATACCTATACTATAAGGGGTTTAGTCGGCTAAATTAACTAACGGTAGTAATATTAATAATAATTCCTAATAGTATATAGTAAGTAATAACCTATAGGTAAAGCTATAAGCAGTAGGTAATAAGCAGTAGGTAGTAGGCAGTAGGTAGTAGGCAGTAAGCAGTTAGCACTAAATAGCGCTAATAGATTAATTAGTAGTACTATATAGTGCTATTAATTAGTTTATTCGCACCTTTTAGTATTAATTAAGGCGAGAACTGTATTATATAGTTTTATTATAAGAATATTAGTAGTTTATAAAGCTATTTATAAGTTAAACTTAAGTAAATAGTTAAGTAAATAACTATAGACTTACGAAAATAACTATCTTCTTCTAATATATATATACTAAGAGATAAGTTTAGTATATATAAATCGATTTTTTATAATCCTTATATAAAATAATTTATCGGCAATAAAAAAGTATATACTTAAGCCTACCGTAGCGTATTATATTATAAACCTATATCGGAAAGACTATAAAAAAGCGTTCGAATTAAAGGAAGGATACTAAAGATAGAATTAAAAGTAATAACTTAGACAGGGCTGTTTAGCTTATTAAACACCTTATTCTTAAACGTAACCTTTTATAAAACGTACCTTTTCTTAAGTAACGTATATACCTAAGTAAATATTTTATACGATAACAGCTTATCTCTTCTTAGCTTAACTAATAGTACTTTCCGAGTATATAATTATAGTAGTAATAAAACCTTAAGTAGTATATAATAGTAGCTAGTTAAGGCCTATAGTTTATCTTTAAGCTTTAAAGGTTTATTCTTAAACTTTTTATATAGAACGTAAGCTTGTTTTTAAATAGAAGACTATTTATATATAATATAAGCCTGATTTATTAAAATAAGTTATAATAAGTCTATACTATCTCTTAAGTAGTATTACTTAAGTATATTACGTAAATATAGCTTATCCCCTTTTATCTTAACTATAGCTTAAATAGTAATACTCTCCGAGTATATAATTATAGTAGTAATAAGAACTTAAGCAGGTTAACGACGTAGTTTTAATAATAATCCGGGTTTTAAGCTTTTAAACGTATAATAGCTTTTTAAAAACTTTATTTACAGAATATTATAGTTATTTACTAAACTAGTTCCTTAAAAAATTCCGAAACGGCGTTTTAATATATAACCTTTTAACTATAAAAGTTATTAACAGGTCTTTTATCTTATATAGTTCTTATTACGTAGTCTTTTAAACAGCTTAGTAAACTAAAAGTTTCGGTTATAAAGGATTTATAATAAGTTTTAACCTTATAAGCGCAGCTACTCCGATAACTTACGTTAATAAAAAGCGTTAGTTATACTAGTATAGGCTTTTCTTCGGATAAGTAATAGGTAATACCTGTCTTTAAAAAACGTTAAATAGCTATACTCGAAGTATTATAACTGCCTTAATATTAAAGAAGCTAAAATTAATTAAATTTATAGCTATATTTAAAGATATTTAAAAGTATAGAGGCTTATACGCTAAAAGTAAAATCCGTATTATATAAGCCTTTATTATAGCGAAAGCTTATATTAAGGATATTTTCTATAGCTATAGGTTTAGTTAATAAGGTATACGTTAACGGAATATACGATATAAAGGAAAACGTTAAAGGTAATATAACCTTATAATAAAGTATATTAATAAAACTGCCTAAAGGGACTATACTATATCGATAGCTACTACTAAACTTAAATATAAAACCTTAATAGTAACGCGGATATAAATAAAAACGGCTAATAAGCCTATAAGTAGTAATTCTGTTTCTTACAACGGCTTTTTACTTTAAATCTAAAATAAAGTTCCCGGCCGGAAGAGTTTAATATATTTACTAAATCTGTTATAGCTTACTAATCCTTTAAAAACCTTCTATAAAATTATAAGTTTTACGCTTTATCTAGCTAGATAATATTACAGTATAAAGTAGTTTCGAAAAACCTATAATAACGGATCGTTCTTTAATTAAGTTTATATAAAAATTAAATATAGACTTAAAAGTAAGTACTCGAAGAACCTGCGATACAGATCGTTCTTTAATTTAAGCTAAAGATTAAAATATATATTATATTAATTAACCTTATAAACTTTTCCCGCTTATACGCTTATACTAATATATCGTACCTCCTACTCTTAAAGCAAAGACTTATAAACTAATATTTAAATATATAGTTTCACTATCTTTTAAATCTATAATTATTTTAAAGATATTTAAAAGTATAAAAACTTATACGTTAAAAGTAATATCTATTAAACCGTATAAGTACTATCTACTACGAAAGTATTTACTAAAGATATTTTTATTAATTATAAGTTTAGTATAAGTTTATAATAATATAGCTGCTTATAAGTATAAGACTAAAGCGGCGATAAAGGCCTAGGCAGCTTAGTCTTTATATTAAAGGTTACTATAAACTTTATTACTATAAGCTGTTACTAATAGATTATTACCTTATTAGATCTGTTCCTCTGCTAAATCTGTTCCTTCGTTAAATCTATTTCTCTACTAGATCTGTTCCCTCGTTAAATCTGTTCCTCTACTAGATTTATTCCTTTATTAAATCTGTTCTCTTACTGGATTTATTACCTTATTAGATCTGTTCCTTTACTAGATCTGTTACCTTATTAGATCTGTTACCTTACTAGATCTGTTACCCTACTAGATCTGTTACCTTACTAAATCTATTACCTCGTTAGATCTGTTACCTCGTTAGATCTGTTACCTCGTTAGATCTGTTACCTTACTAGATCTGTTACCTCGTTAAATAATATCTGTTATATAATTAAGGGTATTACCGTATCCTGTTACCGTAGGTTCTGTTACTTCGTTAAGTCTGTCCCTTTATTAGATCTGTCCTTTAGATCTGTCCTTTAAATCTGTTACCTAGATCTATTACCTAGATCTATCCCTTAGATCTGTCCTCTAGATCTGTTACTATAAGCTATACTGTTATTCTGTTACCCTATTAGATTTATTACCGTAAGCTTTACCGTAGAATAATACTTTTATTATATTTAAATCGAAATCGTTTTACCCAGGCCGGCTTATAAAAAAACAGGTTAAAAAACGTTTAAAAACATATACTTATACCGTAATTTATCTTTATTATTAATTAGCTACTGCTTTTAAAAAGCACTAGTAAATAGTAATTCTTATAATACTTTACTAAGTAATAAAGCTAAAGTTTAAATTATTAATAATAAAAAAATAAAGATTATATAAAACTTTCCGGGTTCTTCGGAATTATTAATATTAATTTATAATATAGTAGCTTATCTGTATTTTTTATTTAAAATAATTTAAATAACTTTAAGTTTTATAAGTTAATACTTATAAAATCGCGTTTATAAAGGGCTAAAACCGTTAAAAAGCTTTAAAAACTCGTCGATATTATAGTATTTTCGGTAGGCTTTATTTAAAGAAAGTAAAACTTACCTTTAATATACTTTTATTTTTCGGGACTTTTTTCTTAAGTAAATAAGTCTCTTAAGTCGATTACTATTATTCTTAATACTATTACGGCGAATAGTTAACAAGCTAAAATTAATTAGTATAAAAGCCGTACTTTATCTACTCGACTACTTATAGTAACACTTAGCTACTAAACCCCGCTCTTTCTTAGCTACTCGGCTACTCGGTAACTCGACTAATTAGTTAATTAATATCCCTTTCGGCCTAAACTTACCGATATTACAATCCGATATTACGATTTCATTAATTAATATCTCTAAACGTTATTTACTTACTATATTAACCGATCTACGCCTTAAACAGACTTTCGACTTTCGACCTCTCTCTTAACCTTTTTTCTAATCGCTTTATAAATATAATATTTCTACTATAACTTCGGATAACAGTACGGCTAAACGTATTAACGTATATAAAGAGCGACGTTCTATTTTAAGCTTAAATAAGGCTTTATATTTAAAGGACGTTAAAGTCGAGTTTCTCGAAAAAAAAGTAGCTACCGCGCTAAAGGCGGTAAAAAAGGAGCTTAAAGTTAAAACCTTAATAAAGTATAAAAGATATATCTTTTTATATAGAGTTAGTACTATTTAATACTAAAATAATACTATCTAAATAATTCCTATTACTATAATTTACCTTAATTAGATACTAATTATAACGTATATAATGTTTATTTATTACCTATATACCTATTAGAAAAGGAGTATAACTAGTACCCGAGTTAGTACTTATAAGTACTAACTTTAAACTTAATTAATTAAACGTTTTAGTACCTTTTAGTACTAACTAGCCTTATAATATTTTTAAGGCTTATATTTAATACTTCGTAAATCGGCCTACTATTTAGTTTCGTTACTTAAAAACTACTTAAGTACTTAGGTATTACTAACTTATTTCTTAATCTAAACATCCTACTTAACGTTATATATTCTATTATATTTATAAAATAAATACTACCTTAATATATCGCATAGTCTTATTACTAAACTAGTATTACTAACTCTATTCCTTAATCTAAACACCCTACTAAACATTACACTCTATTATATCTATAATTAAATACCTGTTAATATATCGATATAGACTAAACTAGTACTTACCGTTATCTATCGCTTAGCCTGTTTAACCGTTACTTAGTTCTTTTTCTATAAAAGAGTCCGCCGGTATAAGGTAGCCGGCTGTTTATTTAGCTAAGCTATATTCGAACCGATAAGAGCTCGGAGTATATCGGGTTTATATATATTTTTAAAGGTTTTTTTCTGTTTAATAAAAGGTAGTAAAATAGGCCGGAAAAGCGATAGCTTTACGTCGATATTACGTATAATAAGCTTAATAAAACTTTACCGCTTTAAATATAGGCTTTAGATATTCTTACTCCGAGTATAAATTTCTATATCTTAATATCTTATCCCGGCTACGTTTAAAACCTTATATAATATTATCTTATATACGCTCGGATTTTATTATAAGCTATTATCGGTTATAATATCGGCTACAGCGTTTATAATCACTAGATAAGCGATTAGCGGTCCTCGCTACTATATCTTTTACTCGTTATAAACTTAAAGGACACGTCGATTAGTAAGTTTACTACGAAGCTCTATAGCTATTATTTTAAACTAGTTCGGCTTATCGGGTAACTACTATAGCTATTACGGCTACTATATCTACTACGGCTATTATATCTACTACGGCTATTGTATTTACTACGGCTGCTATATCTGCTATAGCTACTATATCTACTACGGCTACTATATCTACTGTGTTTACTATAATAAGAGTTACTTAACAGGTTACTATAAGGTTTCTTAACCTAGCTATTCTAAAGCTAGCTATTAAGCTACTACGTAATATCGGAAAAGTTTACCTTAAGTAATAGTTAGTAACGTGCCTTTTAAGACTTAAATAATAAAGACAGACCTAAATACGTATCTCGATAAGATTTACTTTAATTAAAGTAAAATCCTACTCGTTTATTTACTCCCGGATCTTGTATTTAGTTATATTTATAAAAGAAAGTAGCTCCGGCTCGAATAGGTTATTTTATAGTAGCTTAAATTCTTAAAGCGTAAAGAAAACTATAAGCTCTTCTTATCTTTTTTAATCTTCGATCGGGATAGCCTGTTTTTTAGCTTAGTCCTTAAGGTTATTCTACAGACCGCTACTTAATACGGATCTGTAATTTATTTAAACGGTTTACTATAAAAGGACGCGTCGCGATAAAGTTAGCTATATACTATCTACCGAGTCTATCGTGTTTATAAAAGGTAAAGTATATAGTATTTTAAGGCTAAGATCTAATAGTTTCGAAGGTAATATATATAGCTTAAGTAGGTAATAATAATTAAAAGGCTTAAAACTTAAGCTTAAAGCCGTTACTACGATTTCCTTTAGCTTAAAGCTATTACTTAACGCCTTTCTGTTAATAGCCTTTAGCTTTTTATCGACTACTTAAGGCTATCTTAGTATTATCCCTCTTACTTTTATTAATATTATTATTAGCTAAGTTACTTTATAGCCTTCCGATATTTTAAGGTATAAAAGAGAGCGGTTTAAGACTTTTAAAAGTTTACTATAGCCTTTCGATATTTTAAAGTATAAAAGAGACCGGTTTAAGGTTTTAGAGTTATTTCTATAAGCTACCGATATTATTAAAGTATAAAAGAGAGCGGTTTAAGACTTTTAAGAGTTTACTATAGCCTTCCGATATTTTAAGGTATAAAAGAGACCGGTTTAAGATTTCGGAGTTATTTTTAAAGGCTACCGATATACTTTAAGATCGTTTAAAGCTATATTAACAGCCTTAAGTAGCCGCTAAGTAGGTAACTTAAGTATACAGATTTAAAGACTTACCTCTTTTATACTAACTTTCTTAAAATTTTCAGATCTCTATAAACCTTTTTTATTAAACCTTATCTGTTAGACCTTAATTCTTAGACCTTATTTGCTAAACCTTCTTTACTAGACCTTATCTGTTAGACCTTATCCTTTAAACCTTATCTACTAGACCTTAATTCTTAGACCTTATCTGCTAAACTTTAATTCCTAGACCTTAATTCCTAAACCTTATCTGCTAGACTATATCTCTATAAACCTTATCTGCTAAACTTTATCCCTTAAACCTTAATTCTTAGACCTTATCTGTTAGACCTTAATTCCTAGACCTTATCCTTTAAACCTTATCTGTTAAACCTTAATTCTTAGACCTTAATTCCTAAACCTTATTTACTAGACTTTAATTCTTAGACCTTATCTGCTAGACTTTATCTTTTAAACCTTATCCTTTATACCTTAATTCCTAGCTACGTCTATAGGATAACAGAAACCGGATATTATAAGTAAGGTAAGCTTAAGACTATATACTGTTTCTTATCTTATTATTAATATAAATAATTCGAAAGATAAGATATTGCTTTTAAAAGCTACTTCTACCGCTACCTCGGAAGCTATAAAAGGCTAGTAAACTATTAACAATCTCTATATTTATAATAAAGTAATATTAGTAGTAAGTTTAAACTCTTTAGATATCTTAATCTTTACCTCTATATTAACTAAATTTAAAGAAAGTCGACGTATAAAAGTAAGCCGCTACTATTACTACTACTACTACCGTTATTATTACCGTTATCGCTAAACAGTCTTTTTATATCTAAAAAGATAATAAGCTAGCCGACAGCCCTTTATAGTCTTAATAGCAGACAGGAATATATATATTTAAAAACCTGCTATAGGTAATATATATACGCTACTTTAATAACGCCTTCCGGTTTATAGACCGGCGGGCTTAGCTTAACGATAATAAACTAAATAGGTTAGTTTAACTCGCTTAGTAAGGATATAATATTAAATATTTACTCCTCGAGGTAATCTTATTACTAATAGGCGAACTAAAAGATATTATCGCTTAGTTCGGCTAAGAAACTAAAGATAATATTAAGTCGGCCTTTATTCGTACTACGATTATAAGCTTATTATCTGTCGGCTTATACTAAGCTTTAATCGTTACGTATAAAGGTAAGCTTTTATACTTTAATACGTCGGCTTTATAATATATATTTACTTTTTATATTTAAAAACTCTTCCTACTTGTTTTAACTTTAGCCGGTATCGATACTTATTTCCTACCTACTACGATCGTCGAAGTACTTTAATAACTAAACGGGTAAGAGTATAGACTTTTTATTATAAAGATATAACGTAAGATCGTTTATAAAGGTAACTTAACGGCGGTTATAAGTTAAAGCGAAAGTATTAAAAAGGTCGTCGAGCTATAAAAAGCCGCGATTATCTAAAAGCTCGGCGATATTAAAAACGAAAACAGGCCCGAGAAAGCGTTTAAGCCTTACGTTTAAAACGGCTATATAATTATCGCTAAAATATATAACGAATAGAAGGCTAGCGACTAAATATTTTTAGTTAGTTTTAAAGATATTCTTACGTTTAAGTTAAAGGACTTTATATTTCGGAAAAATATTCGAGATAATAAACTTATACCCGGCCTTTTTAAAAAAAAGTATAATAAACGTTTTAAAGATATTGTAAACAGCTTCCGGTATAACTTTTATTTAATCCTGTTAGTTAAAATTATATTTATAAAAGCCGACGATATTTTAAACTTATAGGCCTTTAACTTTTTAACTAGCTAAAACACCCTTTTCCCGGCTTCGCTATTTATACTATCTTTAAAAGCTTTTATATTATTTACTTATCGCTAAAAGGCCTTATACTATTATATAAAAGCTAATATAGCAGTTATAATAAGCTTTTTAAACTAAGTAAAGGGCTAAAATTAGTTTCTCCTCGACCTTATAATCGGCGTATTTTAGTAAAAAGTTTTGTAAGATTTCGAAACTCTTTAAGCTTAATGTCTTCCCGTTCTTTAATAGCTTACCGTAGCTGTAAAAAACCTAATAATAACTCGACGTCTACTAAAGTTCTTCGAAATATATTAAGCTCGGTATAAGTAATAGGCTAAGTAAACGAACGAAAACCTTAAAATAGTACTTAAAACCGTTTCGATAAAGAAGAAAACACGAATTATTAAAGAAAAGCTTATAAAAGCTTAACCTCTACTTTATATAGATTACGGAAAAAAATCGGTCGATAATATATCGACTTAAAAGGCGTCTCGGATCTAATAAGGCTGCCTAGCTATTTTTAAAAGCTATAGCCTCGGCGAATCGGAGTTTAAAACCTATATACTTTTCGATAAAACGTATATCTATCCCTTCTATATCTCTTACTACAGCTAACTACGCTCCCTTAGCTATACGATCGGCACTTTATATATTATATTAGTTTCCTCGCTTTTTTATATGTAATATAATAAAGCTATAACACGCTTCGACTTTTATAAGCCCGAACTAAGTATTTATTAAAAGCGGTTCTTCTTTTAGATTATTTATAACGTTTTATAATAAATCGCTTAAGCCGTTTAAAAGGTTAGCTACCAGCGGCTAAATAAAAACTGCTACTTGTTAAACTTTATACTTAAAGTTTAGTAGTTAATTATAAACCGTTAAGGCTTCCCGATTATACTATTTAAGTATAGCCCTTTCTACTATATACCTGCTATATAAAGACCTCCGAACTCGGTAATATTCTCGGGGTACTAAAGCGAATTATTACCGGTAGAAAGTCCTATTATACACTTAAACCTATTCGATCCGGTAAAGAGCTTTTAAAATAAGTTTTATAACGTTACCTAAAATAGTAATATTACTAATAAAGTTATAGGTAAGTCGGATCTTTTATTTTAGCTAGTCTAGTTTACTTACTTATTACAGATCTTAACGAGTAGTCTGTTTTAAAAACTCGACCTTAAACTTAGCAGAAAGCGATAAGCTTCTCTTAAAGAATACCTGAATATAAAAGCCCTTAACTCTTCGTTTCTCGACCTCGATATACCAGACCCTCTATACGTATATTTTATAAATAGTTAAGACTAGCTACTCTCTTTCTAATACCTGTACTAAGCTTACTTTACCTTTAACCTCGACCTTAACGCCGGTTAATACTAGTATTACCTTAACCGGTTTTATAGTAACTAAAGGTATAAGTATAATACTTACTAAAGATTATTCTCTAACTAGAAAACTTTAAAAGCTTATCGGGATATTAACTTTTATCTCGATACAGAAAGGGTTTTCGATTAAGCTTATAAGTTCTTTTAAAAATACCTCCGTTATAACTATATCGACTATACCGAGAAGCGAAAGAGATTCGGTATAAAACAGACCTTCGATCGATACTACTAAAGTTATATACCTTTAGAAAAGCGATCGCTTCCGACGATAGTTTATAAATACGGCTTTTTCTAAGCGAGTAAAATAAGTTATATTAACACGTATTAAACCTCCCGGTTCTATTAATAGTATATAAATAACTATAATAAGCCTAACTAAGGGCTATCGAAAACGTTCTAGTGCTCGAACTGTTATTTCGAGACTAATAATCGGTATTAATAGAAAGAGCATTAACGTTCAGAGATTTATAAAAAGGGGATACTATACTCTCCTCTCTAAGGTAACTTTTAAAAGATCGATAAAGCTACTATTTAAAAGTAGAAGGCCGGACAGGTTTTAAAGCCTTTTTAGTCGAAGGCACTCTAAGATTCCTAGAATAACCGTAAGGCTATATAGGATCGCGGTCTGTAGAAAAGGAGCTAAAGCGATAAGTAGAAAGAAAAAACTTTTATATATTAAGCTTATAAATATAGCTTTCAGAAACTAAGTAATTATAATTAACATCTTAATACTATAGAACACGAATTTCGTAATCCTACCTTTATCTCGTTACTATAAAAGTATTGTTATTAGCTTTACGACTTTAAGATTAATATCCTTTACCGGTCGAAGAAGTATACTGTAAAATGTTATCTAACACTTAAGATCGAGCTATTAAACCTTATAAAAAAGGTTAAAAACCTTTCTAAAAAGCTTCGAAATATCTTTTCGAATAACGACGGTATTTTTACCGATCTAAAGGAATATATATATCTTAAATACCTCGGTAGTTTTTAGTAGCTAAAAGACTTTCGAAAATATCGCTTAATAAGCAGCTATTATATAAACTAAGATACTTTTAAGCTAATTAACGATAACTTTTCGATCGTTTACGCTAAAGTATAAGTATATCTTAAAGGAGAAAGTTAACCTTTTACCGGAAACGATAGTTAAACTTTATAGCTATTACCTTAAAATAAAACTTCCGGGAAAGGTAAAGCGGTTATCGTTATAAAAGGTATAATAGCTGTTAAAGGTATTACTATTAAAGGTATTTTTACTAAAGGTATTATTACTAAAAGTGTTATTACTAAAAGCATCTTTATTAAAGGTACTACTAAAAATGTCGTTACTAAATAATAGCCGGTTTCGAGTATTATAAAGCTAACTTTAAAACGTCGGATTTTTAATAACGATTAATATACTTTAAAACGATCTTTAAAACGCTAATCTCTAAATATAGAATCAGGTATCGAAATTAAAACTACTATACGTTAGCGTTTAATACAGCTAGCCGCCCTTTAGCCGTTAAGTAATAGTATATCGCCGCTAGTATAAAAGGTAACGTTAAACGATATTATAAATAAAGGTAGCGATAGCTTCGAAAATAACAACGATTTTAATAATAACGAAAGTAATAACGAAGATTAAAATATCGAGTAAGAATATATATTTAGTCGTTTTCTATTATTTATAATACTATATATTATATCTCTTTTACTTTTAAGTATTAAAGTTTAATACTAAAAGACGTTAACTTTAAATAAGTTTCGTAATTAGTATTAAAAAGTACGAACTCGTAGTTACTAACTACGAGTTCGCACCTTTTAATACTAATTATAAACTAGTATCGAGCCTTTTAACTACTCTTTAAACATCTTAGCTATTTTTAAGTTAGCACTTTTTAATATTAGTTTTAAGCCTTTTAACTACTCTTTAAGTATTTTAGCTGCCCTCGAGTTAATACCTTTTAATATTAGTTTCGAGCCTTTTAACTACTCTTTAAGCATCTTAACTACTTTTAAGTTAACACCTTTTAATATTAGTTTCGAGCTTTCTAACTACTCCTTAAGCATTTTAGCTACCTTCGAGTTAATACCTTTTAGTATTAACTATAAACTAGTTTCGAGCCTTTTAACTACACCTTACACATCTTAACTAACCTTAAGCGACTAAGTTATTTATTACTAACTAAGATACCTAAAGTAAGTTAGTATACTTAAGGCGAGTTAGTATACTTAAAGCGAGTTATAATACTTAAAGCGAGTTAAGGTGCTTAAAGCGAGTTAGGGTATTTAAAGCGAGTTAGTATACTTAAGGTAGAGTTAAGATACTTAAAGCGAGTTAAAATACTTAAAGCGAGTTAGTATACTTAAGGCGGGTTAGTATACTTAAAGCGAGTTAGTACGCTTAAGGTAGAGTTAGAATGCTTAAAGCGAGTTAAGATACTTAAAGCGAGTTATAATACTTAAGGTAGTTAGTATACTTAAGGCGAGCTAGAGTATTTAAAGTAGTTAATATACTTAAGGCGAGTTAAGGTACTTAAAGTAACTTAAGATACTTAAGGTAAGTTTTTAAATAGTTAATACTTAAGGTATAAAAGGGGCTACTAAAAGTATATAATTATATAATACAGCGCAGATAAGCTCTTTTATTTAAAAGGCCCCGGAAGCTATACTGTACTTATTTTAAGCTATCGTACTTATTTTAAGCTATTATACTTATTTCTAATAAAGTAAAGTACGTACTCGTATATTTAATATACCAGGTATACTAACGTTTATACCGGCCTTACTACCTTTAAGGCCGGAGCTCTTTTTAAAAGCTTAATTACTTTATATAACGTATAATTAAATTACTTCTTATTATTAGTATGTTTTCGCTTTCTATTATTTTAATATAAATATATACCTAAGTACTTTTAAACATGTTTTTAAAGTTAAGCTTAAAAAACATCCTTATTACTACTATTACTACTATTACTACTACTATAACTACTACTACTACTACTAATAATAATAATAATAATAATAATAACAATAATAATAATAATAATAACAGTTCGTATTACGCTTTCTGTCTATAGCTCGATTAAAGTAATTATAAAACTAACTACTATATATAGATAAAATAGCCCTTACCTCCCCTACTAAGTTACTTATAGCCGCCTAAGCTATAAAGGCCGGTATATACGCTCTTTAACTCGATTATAACCTTTATACTAACGACTTAACAGGTAAAAAAAAAAGCCGCGCCGGCGGTATTAAAAGTATATATATATTAACTTACTTTATTTTAGTTACTACTATTTAAAAGCTATTACTAACTTTTATAATTAAAGAGCGCGGCTTTTAAACCTGCTTATAAAAGTAAGATCGGCGGCTTAAGCCCTCTTTTACGTAAGTTACGCCTCTTATTATTTATTATTTATATAAATTATTTATTACGTTTTATACTTACTCAAGTATTATTACTACCTTTTATATTCCTTACTTATTTCGAGTATTATTACTACCTTTTATAATCCCTATTTACTCGAGTATTATTACTACCTTTTATATTCTCTGCTTATCTCGAGTATTATCGCTTATATTACTAACTAATATATAGCTACCTATATATACAGCCGTCTAACCGAACCCTTCCCTTCCCTCTCTCTTTCCGACGATAATAACGACGACAATAAAGACGATAACGATAACAACCTCGGCTTACTTATAGCCGCCGCCGCTTACCGTTAGTCTGCTTATCTTTAAAAAGCTAAAAATAAGGCTAATAATAAAGCTAAAAAAAACCCTTTCGAGCCTAAAGTACTTAAAAGTAGCCTATACGCCGATTTATATATTAATTACGTAAGGTCGACTTTAGCTAGTCGAAGTATAAAATAGTACTTCGACGTTTTCGAAGGTAGTCTTTTAAGTATAAAAGTATATTACGCTTACTATACTTAAAGTAGCTATACTTATATTACTATTACTAGCTTAGCGAAACCGGCTTATCGCGTCCTTATAAACGTTTTAGCCGGTAAAGCTAAAGCTTAATAGGTTAAGGTATTTTATAGTTTTATTTATAAAGTCTTTAAAGATTTTACGTTAAGGTTTACCTTTAATAAGGTAAACGCTTTAATAGATAAAGGTTATACTTAGCTATATATAGCTAAATACGCCTTTATAAACTCGCTTTTAAACTTAGTTTAGTAAAACGCTTTCGTATAAGGTTTTTAGTTTAGTTTAAGTATTTAGTTTTACGCCGACGTATATACTTTATAAGGCTTTTTATTTATTTATTTATAGTTTACGCCGGTATATATATTTTTCGAGGTAAAATTATAAATTAAATATTACGTCGGCGTATACGCTTTCTTTAAGTATTTAACATCTCTTACTCTTTTTCCGTATATATAATATCTAGTATTAAGGTAGTTAGTATTAAACGGTACTAACTTAAGGTTAGTTAAAATACTTGAAATTACTTAAGTTCTTAAGTAACTACTTTAGTACTTTAAACAGCTATAAAATAAGATATAGGCGATATAAGAATCGTAGCTAAAAGGTTAGTTATAAAGGGCTTAATAGGCGTAAAAGCAAGGTTATTATATAGGTAGTCACGTGTTCTGTAGCGGACTGACCGTAAGAGGTATCGTAGCTATCGTAGATCTTCCGGGGCGGACCGACTGTAAAAGGCATCGTAGCTATCGTAGATCTTCCGTAGCAGACCGACCGTAAGAGGCATTATAGCCTCCCGCATCGCCTTTCCTACTCGATATAACCTAAGCCGACCGTAAAAGACCGGCCGTAAAAGGTATCGTATATAGATTTTCCGGGGCAGACCGACCGTAAGATATACTAGAAACACTACCTATACGGCTACGGTCAGTTAAACAGGGGACTATTAGCTAAGGACTCGAAGGTATAATAAAAGCCGTAGCGGAAGCCGTAGCGGAAGCTAGACGATTAGACTCGAAGGCTAGGGGTCGAAATCGAGGGCGATATAGAGACAGAGAGATAGCTACGATCAGACTCGAAGGTCGACGGTCGAGGGCGACTTAAAGACAGATGGCCACGATCAGATTCGAAGGTCGAGGGTCGAGGGCGACATAGAGACAGATAGCTACGATCAGATTCGAAGGTCGAGGGTCGAGGGCGACAGAGATAGCCACGATCAGATTCAAGATAGCCACGATCAGACTCGAAGGCTAGCCTCGAAGGTCGAAGTAAACCTCACGATGTATATATCAGCTTTAAATACACTCTAAAAACATATACCAGACTCGAAGATATACTCTAAAAACATATATTATACTCGAAAATGCACTCCAGAAATATGTATTATACTCGAAAATACACTCTAAAAACATATATCAGACTCGAGATACACTCCAGAAACAGTATCTCAGGAGTCAAGACCTGCCGAAAATAGAGAAAATTTACTCTCGCTTGACAGGGATATGCTTCTGGACGGTCAACATCTGTCAAGAAGTTTCGTCAGATGAGGACGCAGCGGACATCCGCCAGGCCCATCCCCGATGACTTCTTTTACACGTGGATACCGCCCAAAGACATACCGCCCAAAGACATATCCCAGACCTCATACTACGACTGCGTTTTACGGAGTGAGGTATCCGGCTGGCTAAATGAATTTGATACGGATCGGCCTCCGTTGTCACCGCCCGCTGCATGCCTCAAGTGCTGGGCCACTTGCGTCAAGAGCGTCCTCGAAGTACATCCTGAGAAAAGACCAAGAGCTGCAACACTCGATCAGTGGATTCTCAATCTCCAAAAGCACACCACCAAGTCCGGGAAGACTCAATGTATCACGACATTTCCGACCCGCCTATACGCCGAAGCCAGAAGTTCAGTATCGTCATTGGTTGGCAGTCTTCCCTCCTCGACATCTACGCGAAACGAGGGGACTCGCACCAGCAGTTCGAGTGAAAACCCGCAGCCACAAGGGCGTGTTCCTCGAGTTGTTTTCAACGATCCCTTCCCTCTTATAAATTCGCCTAGCTCACCCGGTTTGTCGGACCCTTCTCGGAGGTCAAGCACTGGGCAGTCAAGCCAGGTGATTAACTTCAACCTCACTTCTCCTGAGGTTGTTGACTACGATCTGGATGGCGACAGTATGGCCTTCCTCGGAAAGAGCCATTTCCAAGTGTTCCGACTGTTCCCGAGGAAGCATTCAATGAATTTCCATGATCATGGAGCAGTTAATCTCGTTGAGAAGGACCAAAAGTGGAAAGGCATCAGTCTTTCGGGTGGCTATCTCGTTGTATGGGGAATCCATAGCAGTGTTCCAGTAGTAAGCCAGAATCCTCTTGTTTCTAAGAAGACCACCCCTAATGACTGCATGTAACAGCTTCGAGTTTACGATGTATCAGAGGATCCGGTGCAACTTCCAGGTTCCGGCAACGTCCCTTATTTCGATCCAAGAAAGCGCGTAGCAATATCAAGACAAGGATACATCGCCATGATCAATAACAACCTGATACATATTCTCAACGCGAGGTTTGTCTTACCCAAGGCAGAGAAATGGCCTGTTATAGCTGATTTGGGAATAGAGACCAGACCGTGTACCGAAGAATCGAGATGCCGAGACAGGGGAGGGTGAGGAAGTTTCTGGGGGTTTCGTTTGATGACTCCGGCTCGATTCTTTACGCATGGGGAAATCTGGACACCATCTACGGTGCTCTATTTGCGTACGAGTTCACGAGAGAAACCGAACCAGAGATCCCGGTCTTCGATGGAAAATACCAGGTTTGTAGAACTCCAGAGATCTCGCTCATAGCGCAGAGGCTGACCCTGGTTAAGAACGACTTCAACGGGCAGGACGTTGTCATTATGCCCTTTCCAGGAAATACAGAGTGCATCATTGCAGTAGATTCAAGGTATTTCATGGGATGCATCGACCGCGATCGACGAGAATCCATACTTCACAGAGCCTCCACACAAAGCCGGCAGAGCCTAGTCGAGCGAGGCCTGACGCCACAGCACATCTTTGGACCATTCGATGGGCCAGACACGATTGCAGCTTGCGTCTCCGATGACTCTCTCATCCTCGTCCAGAGCACCCGGCCTGGGCGTTTCTCGAGCAGCAAGAACTGGACAGGCCGGATCTGCGAGCAACCACTCGGCCCGCACGAGATACCCGACCTGACAGCGCATAGGCCACTGGCGAGCTTGCGGCAGAGGCCTAAGGTAGACCCAAAGGCCGGTCTGAACATGACGGTGAAGGTGGGGGTCGTCCGGCTGAATGAGGCGGATGTTTTCATCGTCGTGTGTCATAAGGAAGGCAAAGTTGAGCTGGTGCCCCTCATGCAGGAGTCACAAGATCCTGGATAGTAAAGACGTAATGGAAATTTTCAGGGCCACAAATGAGATGAATAGTCCCAAATCAACATTGATGACAAGTCAATACTCGAGCTGAACTTCAGAAAGCATACTTCAGTGCTGGAGTACTTGTAGCTGACTGGGCCCCCTGTGCAGCTGACCAGTGCAGTCCTGCCAATGTACATTAGAACCGATGGTCGCTGGTAAACCTCTCAAATACACTGGCCCTGTTACACATTTCAGCGCCTACGGTAGTTCTATGACACTCGCTGTGTTCACTAGAGCGAGACTGAGATTGGTATGTACTGATCGTTCTAGCTCGAATTATCAATCTGGCTCCGAGTTGACTTATGGTGTCCAGTCCACACAGCCTCATCCATGACACATAGCATAGAAAGTAAGTGAGGTATTGCTTGGCGGACAAAGCTTTTTACGATGAGCAAGATGATAATAAACTTATATGAGATAGATCGTCATGAAATACCCAAGGAAATCCGAGATAACCATCAAACCAAATCCAATCAAGCTCACCGAACTCGTCCCGACGTTCCAGGCTTGCTCAAAGAGATCCAACTGCCAGGCATCGACCCAACTCCGACCCTGCTATAAACTTGATATCCACGAGTGACCTGTGATACATCGGCGATAACCAGTAAGACAAAATGAGTTCTATCGGAGACAGACTTTTCCTCGCTCTTCCGCCTTCCTAAGACGACACATTTCAAGGCTGGCCCGGGTCTGTCCGCTCTGGTTGGGTCATCAAGTATGATACTCGACTCTGTACCCGTCCCCCCGGCTGGAACTTCAAACTCCCGAACAATGACCCTCAACTCCAAAGTGCCGCTCGACTCATCTCTGCTGTAACTCCAGGTGTACATCGCACTTTTCGACCATGGCGAGTGGATTTCTTCCGCCTCCCACTCCACTTGACCAAAATCCATGTGGAGGTACTCGATAGCACCTTTGTAAGACATCCAGGACCACGTCGGAGGCGAGGAGGCACCTGAAGCCTTGCTATCGACGCCCTGGAAGTTTATCTTCTCTAGCCTGGCGACGTCCCCTGCCCGATGCCAGAGCAGACTTCGCCGGAGAAGGCCGTGTCCCGCATCATCGAGGATGCCGAACCCGCCTGAGACCCTAAAGCTGTGGATCAGGCGCTTTTCTAGACCGGCGATGGCAACAGGACGGTCTTCCTGGTGGGTCAAGGCCAGGCGCGAGTACTGTGAGTAGAGGTACTGGTAGAGTAAGATTTTGGCTCCGTGTGGTGATTCAATCGCAGCCTTGGGGAAGGCAGGGTCGCCGAAGAAGGAGACGAGTGTACTTTAAAGTGCATATTGTTAGTATATGGTAATTTGTAGCGAGTAAGGCCTGCTGTACTGGGGCAAGGGAAAAGGTACTCACTTTTGCATCTTCATCATAGTCTCACAGCGGACACCCCTGCCACACTCCCAGTAGGTCTGCGTATCCGTGAAATAGATCGTGCGCCTTGCTAGTACTCGTTCCTGAAGAACCCATCCCCTTTTGTTGAGGGGGCTCTGTAGCACATGCTTGTTGAAGTCGTCGATAAACTCGCAGACATGGACATTCTGCCCACCTTGTTGGAATGTCAGGTATTTCCTTTGCTTGCGAGGCTTGATAAACCCGTCAGCTTGTCCAAATGCGGAGCTCGCAGCTAGCACACAGTACGCCTGGCTAAAAATGTCCTCCATACGCTTGGCCTCTTGATTGAAGTCCCCTTCTGGGCCCTGGATGATACAAATTGAATCGATCCAAAGGTACCGAAGCTGCAGTTCTCTGGTTACGGTAACCGCATTCTGAAATGTAGTAGGCAAGGCTTTCAAGTCGATTCCCTTTTTGTATTGGTCGAGATTTCCAGGGTAGGTACAGAAATGTTCAGGTGGCGGCTTGCCCCAGGGATGAGATAGGGCAAAGTAGTTCATCCTGTCGCCCTGCCGAGTCTCGTATAGCTTGAGGGCGGGTGAGTTGCTGGTCCCAACGTCGATAAGCCTTGTAGGAACGCTGAATATGTTGGGAGGTTCGCAGTTGGGGTGGTATTTGTCGCAATCACGAAGCCATTGTCTTAGGATCTCAAAATAACTACTACTACCAGCCACTGGAAGCTGAGGAAATCCAATCTGTAGCTGACGCATATGGGCACCAGTCGTTGACTTGCGATCTTGTCGCATAAATTTTAGTTAGCAGAGATTCTTTATAGGAACTCGACTCGCAAGTTTGAAAGGAGCGACTGAGTACCTGGACCTCGATGAAGGGTCATCACTGGCGGGAAGCCTTTGTTGAGCCTCAATGTGGATTGGACTCGATCGAATTCGACCGTCGACACCTTATCAGTGTTCAAGTCCTTGCAAGAGCTCCATCGCATATTGCAGAAATCGCAAAGTCCGGACTGGTGCTTGAGAACCGAAAGATTGTCTCTGATTTGAAACGGCTGAGCCCAGAAATTCAGATTTCTGCACTTCTCACACAGGGTTGCAGGTGACGAGCTTGTGGTGAAGAGCCTTAGGTTCTCACTATTATTGATCAACTTCTCGGCGAAGTTGTTGTCGGTCAGGTAATCCCATATCTCGTTAAGCTGCTCCTTTCGTCAGGACATACGGGCTCTTATGTATGTTATCAAGCCAGGGATGGTCAGCTGCAAACTTACTGGCTTGAGTAAAGTCAGTAAATGCGCTGGTTTGTTGAAACTAAGAAGGAAAGAGAAAGAAGCAAGACTCACTGGCTTGAAAGATGAAGTCAGTTACCTAGACCGATTAACAGCGTCAAAGCAAGATGGGCCGTTAAACTTACGTGCTAACCAGAAGACTGTCAGACCTGATTAAGTGTGTCCAGTGCGATATAAGAAATTATCTGGGGGGGGGGGGTATGGATATAATGGGACACTTACACTCTGCAACACAGAAAAAGCAGATTATATCGTTAGCAGTTATCCATACTCTGCAGGTCAACGCTCGTGTCATACATACTAAACCCGGTTAGTTACCAGTGGCAACTTCATATTCATTAAGTGCGTACATCCTATAATGCCCGTGGTGTTAACGTGTGTTTGGTGTGGTTTCTTTGACTGGGAACGTTCCAGTGATTCAAATAGACGGCACCAATGACTGAGATTCGACAAGCTGGGGGCTTGGGAGACAATACTCACATTTATGTTTCCTGCTAGACTACCCACATACATCGAGCCGAGTGCTTCTGGTTGGTTGGTGTCCGTCGAACGGTTGGCAGAACTTGGGTCTCCTAGCCAGTATTTCTCGTCATTCTGGCCCTTGTCTTGAATTGTCTCCAGTGCCAAACGGAAGTCATTGGCTGTGGCCCGCGATGGCACTTGGACATCAGCTTCGGTCTCTGCCGGCGGCAGTCGGACAACAAGCATTTTGCTTTTGACGATATCGAGGAGAGCCTCTAAGGCTGGCGATTTGGTCTCCTCCTTCAGGATTCGGCTGAGAGATTCCATCATCTCTGTGACTTTGGGGTTTACCTGAGGCACATCATTCATGCTCACCCAAAATGAGCTCTGCCCTCTCTGAATATCATAGATGTACCTCATGAATTCCTTCTGCCCCTCAAGACCATGGACAAGCCAGACAGCAACTTGTAATATGATGCAGCCCATACACCAGACATCATAGAGTCTTGATCTTGGGCCTTTGACAACGACGTCTGGAGGTTCGTACGAGATTGTGCCGTTCCTTGAAGTAGTGTGTATCCTCTCTCGCGTGGCAACCTCATGGAATTTTGCGAGACCCACTACATTGAAAGTCAGTTTTTTTCTTAAAGAGGAAGAATCAGCAGTCACGAGACATTATTAAACAGTGCAGCCTTCGTTGCTCCTGGGTCACAGGCCGTCTCGGGGCTCAAACAAACAACTCCAAGGGCAGGTAGCTATTTGCTTTCGGGTATCACTCACAATCCGCCATTTTCCAGACACATTGTTGTTTTCCAGGTCCAAATATGAGAATGTTCTCTGGCTTCAAGTCGCCATGTCGCCAATTGTGATCGTGGAGGATTTTGAGTGCATCAGCCAGTCCTGCTAATTGCTTCACGATACCTCTGATCAAGTTGACGCTAAGACGGGGAGATGGGTATCTTTTCCACAAGTCCACAAGGTTGCCGCCATCAGCCCATGGGAACAGGAAATAATGTTTCGGCCCTTTCGACAAGATGGCGCTTACTTCGATGATGTGCGGGTTACGGACGAGGCCAATCTCCTTCAATGCAGTCGCCTCTTTTTTCCACTCCTTGTAAGCTTGTTCACCAGTCTCATCCATGGTAAATTCGGCATTGAGTTCTTTTAAAGCAGCCACACAGTTGTCCTAAAAATTTCAGTAGCGCCCAAGAGATAGAGGAGGATGAGAGTGGGGTTTGGCACATTTCTTACCTTTAAGATCGCGTCGTCCGGCCTACCATCCAAGTGTAGTTCGTGAATCTTGACCTTGTAAACAATGCCAAACCCCCCTCCATTGGCTTTCTTCGCGTCAATGAAGGGAAAGATGATACCCTGTGCAAATGGCCGTGGCTCAAGTGCATCTGCAGACGCAGATCCAACTGGAAATACTGGAGCCAAGAAGATCCATTGTCGCATGTTTATGAAGTCGTGCCGAACCATTGGATCCAATAACTGGAAGCATTGTGCGAGGCTGTTGCTGAAGTCAGCCTCCGATGTGGGTAGAGGTAGGTCTCGATCACTGATATCGTGTTTCATGAACAATTCCATCATGTAGTTTAGCTCGTGGACCTGGCTCATGAGACTGATGGCGAATAGCTTCTTTGCATGATTGAGAACGAATTGGACGAGTGGATCGTCATCCTGACACTGAAGCAATCGGGTGACATATTCACATGTCAAAATCCGTTCCAACTCGCCATTGAGTAAGAATATCCTTGGGGTTTCGCCGGCAGGAAACTTGGATTTATCGCACGCTTTAAAGATTTCGTTCTTCAACTTCAACGAGTATGACGCCATCGTGGTAGTACTGGCAGATAGTATTGTTTGTTCATCAGACTCAGAGTCATAATGCTATGTTTTGAGATATTGTGTCGTTTAAATAATTGGATATAATTCCCAATTACGTGTGGGTTGTCGGAGCCTCGTCTACCTGGCAAATACGGGGTATGCAGCTACAGGTGCATTCTGATGCTACAGTGCAATCAGCGGCCAACAGTAGAATTTGCCAACTACATGAAGTCTGAATTAATCCGACAATCAATGCCCTGTATTAGCTTTACCTCCGAAGATGGTGGTCAGAAAGCGGAACAGGTGTATGTTGCGCAGGTCTTGCACGACGAGTAGGTGTGCTGTCCGCTATCTCTTGGCCACCATTTCTTATTCAGCAACAGACATGGCCCAAGATCCAGCTCAGCCGTCTCAACCAGTAGGCCTTACTTAGGCAACAGTATTGCTGGTGGATGAAAATTGGTGGTCAGGCCCCGGGGCTACAACCTGTTCGAAGTTCGCCCGACCAGAGTGTGTGTGACCCACCACCTGTTACCCACATGCCCTATTCAGCAGCAGGCTCCGAGAACTTCGGATTCTATAGGTGGGATTTTCAGGGCTCCGTCATCTGAATGTACATGATGGCACCTTTTTTGTTTTGAGGCATGACCAAGAAGGGGGCATAGTTACATAAATGTAGTTTCGACGCGTTTGGGCGATAACCAAACCAACCTCGTACAGAGGCCAATTACAGCCCTCCACTTGTGAGCCGTTTATATACTTAGGTACTTAGGTACTGTCATGGAGAGCCTGGCCACATATGAACGAATTCTGATCATCTGTAGACCAGTCAACCGGGGCACCTGGGATGAAGGTCTTCGAAATTGCGGCTGGCCGGTGACTTCGTTGACCCACGCCCTACTGCTGGCTTGAGAATCCAAGTTCAAATCAGAAGCTTACCTATTTTGTCGGCTACATGAAGGCTTGCTAACCTTTTCCCTTCATAATTCATAACAAGAGTTCCCCGAATAGAGCCTGACTACCTAAGTACCTAAGTACTCAGGTAATAGTTGTGATCGAGGGGGGCAGGACACCTGGGGCGCTCGGAGCAGTTTACTATCAAGGGAAGATACAGGGAGAGAGTAAAGCAAAATCTCACATTAGAAACTGGTAGTTTCTGAGTTTCAGTCGTAGTGGAAGAACCAGAAAAACGAGCAGACAGCCAATGTTCGTCAAAAGAACACGCACGTGCGACCTCAGCCCTGAAGGTGACAACTCGAAGTGGTGACCCTAACGAGATGCAAAGAGCAACACCACAAACAGAGAATACGAACATGGTGAGTGTTCTCTGGAAGACATGTGTAGCGCCTAATTTTTGGACGGAGTGGAATGGACCCCAAGATGCAATCGACGGCAGGTCGTTGAGGGGGCTGTGGCATCAGCTTATGTGAAGGCTTTCCGCATTGTAAGCTCTCAAAATCTTTTGTCCACTTTCGACACCGCTGTATCGGGTGGTCACCACTACGGCTACACCGAGCTCCATTTACGGTCGCTTGGCAGATATATTGCTCCAGCTGAACTTGCACATTTTCCATCGAAGTAGTTGTAGATGTTGGGGGCCAAGCTCCAAATCGCCTATATAATCGTCGGTGTGGCCAGTCCTCGAAGAGAAAGGAGCTACAACTCCCACTCAAGCAAGTGACGCAAACTCTCTTCTCAAGATCATTGCATTTGTATATTCATTCGTATCTCGGTAAACGTTTGAAGTTCCAATCACTTCTCCTCCATAGCAGAGTCGACAATGGACGAGTACTCACCAAAGTCACTCATGGCTGGGGGAAAATCTCCTGGTTCAGTGGGCGGGAAGTTGGATGGTCTCACTATACCGCATGAGTTCCGTATGTTATCAATCTCTTATGTACAGACCGCACGACTTTCGGATATCTGTCTCATTCTACATAACAGAATCCAACACCAGTATCCACTTCGCTGCAGACAAAGAGCACAAACTCCAAGACCTGCCAGGCCTGAGGCGTATATTCGATGATACAAACGTGCCTCATATCACTGTCGATGAAAACAACACGGATACTGCATCCCACTCGAGGTCATCTAGCATTAGCTCATCACCAGCGCAACCGAGTCCTCTGTCCTCCATCCCCAACACGCCACAACTCTTACATCTGTCCTTACATGATGAAGACTTCCTCGATTCAGAGCAGAGCTTAGCTGGGTTGAAGGATGATCTGGTATGTATACATATATTCCAGAAACAAAGAAAACAATGTCCTCTGACAAGCTACTGATTGGTTCAAAATGATAGTACGGATGCGATATTGGCGCCGACACTGCCAGCCCTGTCGAGGATGGCCATGATATGCCCATTGGCAGTCCGAGACAGAGTTCAAGCTCATCTATCTCCTTCAACGAAGGGGTCAACGCCATGAGTCTCGGTGCCCATGGCCCTGAAATCGCTTCCAAAAGTCAAGACGTCAAACCAACAACTTCCGTCACGATTCAGTACGATAACCAGGAGGCTACTTTCCAACATCAACTCTTCGGCATCCTCCAAAAGGTTCCCGGTCACCCAGAAAGGAAAGGGTTCTTTCCACAGGATACGTTCGAAGCTCTTGTCGACGTGCAAACCGTTTCCAAAGAACTGCAGCGTTGTTGCAACGGTTTCGATCCTGGTGCCATTCGAAGACTCAGTGAAGGTATCTGCGGATCGAGGTCGTTCAGGAAGATCTTCACCCTTCTGGTCCTCACATATCATCTGTCAGATATCCAGCTATTCATCGACGACAACATAGCAGATGACGACCTGCCGTTGCGCAAGGTCCCATACGAGGGCTCTAATACCTTTCAACTCGCTCGGAGGGGAGATGTAGACACATCGGCACAGTTACTGAAGTGTTTTGACACTTGGTGCCCTCTTGCCATATGCATTTTCGAGGAGTGGCAATGGACATTCCTTGCTCCTCTCCTCGACCTGGGCAAGCATAAAGACGTCAGACACTATTTCTTCCCAGATCAGATCCTCCTTCCTTTCACCAAGGATAGTCGACACGGCGCCACCGCGGACATCAAAGCGATCCAAGGAGGGTTCAGCACGGTCTTCAAAGTGGATATACATCCTGAACATTATAGGCTTCACGGTTCGAAGGTGAGTCATGGTATATCCCATATGATGGTAGGCAAACGGAAGTAACTAACAACAATTTTCAACAGGTTCCTGGTCATAGCTTTGCTGTGAAGCGTCTCAAAACACAAGACAGAGCCCAATTCAAACGGGAAGTGGATATGCTCATGACGTTCAGCGGAAATGTCCATCCGAACCTGATCTCTCTTCTTGCGACATATGAGCAGTTCAACAGGTTCTATTTGATTTTTCCGTGGGCCGAGGCTGACCTCCAGAGCTACTGGAAGGACAGAAACCCAAGCCCGTTAATGGACCACGATACAGTACTCTGGGTTGCCGAACAATGCCGCGGGATCGCCCAGGGGCTCTCGAAGATTCATCGCCATCAAACCTTCAGCCTAAACAGGTTTCCCCTTGAGGACTATGAACAAACGTGCAAAAGCTCGGAAGACTGGAACCAATGGCCAGCCGGACAGAGCCTCTTATGGCAGCTACAGCTGTTCGGCCGACATGGGGATATAAAACCGCAGAATGTGCTGTGGTACCGTGATCCCTACAATAGCACTGATAGGGGAACCCTCAAGATTACAGACTTTGGCTTGGCCGAGTTCAAGACAAGTACCAGGAACATCTACAAGTCATCTAGCAGAGTTACAGTGTCTGCTCCTTACCGCCCTCCCGAGTGTGATATCGAGGGCGGCAGTGTTGGCCAATCCCACGATATCTGGGCGCTGGGGTGTCTGTACCTGGAACTCGTTGTATGGCTTCTTGGAGGCTGGAACCTCGTTCAGGAATTCCAGGAAGCACGATTCGCCAAGGGGAAGGCTGTGTATCACCAAAGAGCTGATGAAGGTACATTCTTTGAGATTAAGGGAGTCGATGAAGATGGCTCCGCGGTGGCGATAGTCAAGCCAGCAGTGACAAAGGTGAGTGCTCCCTTGAAACCTTCGTCATTGAGTATAGCTGACCATCCCAAGTTCATTGAGGACCTCCACGTCCATCCAGCTTGTACACGATATATTCACAAATTCCTTGACCTCATACAGGTGGAAATGTTGATTATCAAACCTTCAAGCCCACGAGAAACAGGAAGAATGGGAATAATGGAGGTTGTTCGCATGCTTAATGAGTTATATCAAGATTGCAACTATATTGAGTTTGCGACGAAGTCTGTGTCTCGAGATGATACGCGATGAGGCTTGAGGCATGAGGGAGGTTGGCTAAAACTGGCGGTTGACAAAACGCAGGGGCGGTATATGCAAGTTGATCATAGATAACAGAACCGTAAGTTGGCTTTCCCATAGTACACGCGAAGGCTTTTCAATCAATTGTTACTTGAAAACGTCTCAAGACTAGTAATCCCCATCGACTACAGCTAGATATTCGAAAGAACAGTCTGGTTCAATGTTTCTCATTGTTAGTATGTACTGAATCTTTCCAGATAACCTACAATATGACCAGATCGTGCCTGTAGTATATATAATACATCGCTACAGACTCAATATATTGTAGATGATATGCTAAGACATATCTCACTGTGGACAACATGTAATGACGAAAACAAATGCTAGTGACTGTTGGTATACTTTATCAATGCCTTTTCGCGTCCACCTGCTTCTCAGGAGTGTCAACTGGTGACTCCGACTATTCAACTTCAATCATCAGATAGATAAACGTGTGTAATGCATAGGCGAATAAATAGATTGCAGTGTTATTCTGTCAGAAGTCGTGTTTAGGACTTCAAACCCCTCAGGATAATCTTTAGTAACAGGAGAGTACCTAAGTAGTCAAGGGACCTAGTTATAGAACCTCGAGGTAGGTGCATATAGTAATTATATTTTGTCTGTTATGTACAACTTGGCTGTAAATTGAGCCGGAACCTTCTATGCTTGCTTTGTCTTCGGGTCTAGGGTTGTCTTTCCAGATTCAGACAAGCTCTGATAAAATATGCTGACCTAACTAGGTATGCTCATTATATTGCACTGCTTCTGTACTTTGATCTTTCATTGCTTTTGACTTTTGACCTCTGCATCAAGCAAGCCTTCCTTCCTGGGTACTCAAGTACTTGACTACTTGAGTAGGTAACACTGGTAGTAAGTCTCTCGAAGTAACTGTACCTGCCTGCCTACCACCATATCTCCCAGGCAACGATACATCTGCATAAATGTTTACGCGGCTTAGCCTATCCGTTTCCCTATGCAATACTAACGCCTCCAACCTCGCGTCATTCCATCACCCAAGCACCTTAACTTCTCTGACACGAGATAACTGAAGCATCCTCAGCAAATCTTTTACACAGGCTTCTAAAGCAACCATCGTCAATCAAGATCATGTCTGCACCCATCAAGGACGTCGTCGCCGCCTGCGGTCTTACGCCGCGTGATGTCGAGCTTTCCTTGAAAGCGCTGATCACGATGTTGGACAGCGACCAGAAGGTAAGCCATTTTCAACGCAACTAACCTACCTGTCTTACGCTCCTTCCTCTACTCTCCTCGCCCCTCCTTCCTTCTCACATCTGCCCCTCCCTAAATATATACATTCCACCCATCACACGCCGAAAGCGGGCTGACCCACCCCACTTCACCCACCCACAGCCCGACTACAACAAGCTCTCCAAGATCGCCGGCTTCAAGGACAGTCTCGCAGCCAACAAAGGCTTCTGGGCCACTCGCAAGAAGCTCCAGGCGGTCAAGATCGGCGACGGAAGCGACGGCGCCGACGGAACCGGCAACGACGATGCCGCCCCCGTCGAGACCCCCAAGCGCAAGCGCAAGGGCAGCGACGCCACCAACACCCCGGCCTCCAAGACCCCGAAGCGCGGCCGCGGCCGCCCCAAGAAGAACGCGGAGCCTGCTGCTGACAACGGCGGCGACGAGGCCGGTGGCCAGGCCGGTGCGGATGTTTTTGACGCGGAGGTCTAGGGACTGACGGGGCGGGCTGGGAGGACTTCTGCGTGGGATCACTGGTTCTACTCTTTTTGGGTGGTAGGGATCTGATGACGGGGGACTCTTTGGGTTGTTCTGAAGGTTGAGACGCAACGTCTTGGAAACCTTTCAGTTTTTTTTCTTTTCTTCTAGAGGGGCCAGGTTGATCATGATTATTCATTGATGGTATCGTCTATCTCCTGGTTGGGACCTCACAGGCTCATCAACATCACAAATGCAAGACCGTGGAGGTTACGGTCATCCGTTCCAATCAATCTGTGGCTGAACTTGGCCTTCTTCCTCTCGATATGTGATGTCTATATTGAATTGTGAACGAAGCGCATGAATTACTAATTGCTTGCGGTGACCAGCGGTGACCAATGCAAGGTAGATAGCTAGGTCACAGATGGTTTTGGGGTGTAATTGTAATTTGGCAGCCGAGTATTCAACCTCCTTATGTAGGGGGAGGAAAGTGATGAAATCTTTATTGCTTGATGACCGATCTAGCTATTGAGAATTCGAGTAACTGAGCCCCGTGACCTATCTGTAACTTGAGAAAAAGCATGCGCAAGCCTGGAATAGAATGGGTGGTCGTTGAACATGCCAAGCACGTGTAAATCACGTGACCTGTGAATGATCAGGTATCCCAAAGTAGGCGGAAGAGTCAACCATTCAAATTCTGAGAGCTCTGGGCTCCTGATGATCCAAAGGACAGTCGCAGAGGGAGTTTCCCGAGCAGGCCCATGATTTGGCTTGATATGCCATATAACCACCACCGGCGATTCAATGTTACGATCGTCATCCACAAGCCTCAAGCAGACGGAAGACCGGCACGAGAATCAAAAAAAAAAGGCCAAGTTGCGACACGGATTGTTTCTCATTATCATCTAGTCTACAGTTTACTCCCACCCTTATCCGTTCCAACCGTTCTTAAGGAGTCAGCCTGCTGGGCGTCCTGGGGTAGTAAGCCGCCAGCTGCACGTTGGGCAGGTTCAGGAAGAAGGCGACCACCCTGTCGAGGCCGATGCCGCCGCCGCCGTGGGGCGGGCAGCCCGCCTGCTTGAAGAAGTTGACGTACTCCTTCAGGCCGGAGCTGCTGGGGTCGACGCCCTTGGTGCGCATGCGCGCCTCCAGCTCGGCCGGGTTGTTGATACGCTGGCCGCCGGACATGATCCTACAGGTCGCACAGGTTAGTCGAGTTTCACAAGGTTACGTATATGAAAAGGTGTGTCTTACTCTTGTCCTCGCATGAAGAAGTCGTAGGCGTTGGTGACCTTGGGGTTCTCGGGGTCCTCCTTGGCGTAGAAGGGACGCGCAGACTCTGGGAACTTGTCGAGCACGTAGAAGTCGGTGCCGTACTTCTTGCGGATGATGGCGCCGAGGGCCTTCTCCTGCGGGGTCGACATGTCCTCGTCGTCGGTGACGTTGCGGTACTCCTCGGGGCCCTCCTCGCGGAGGAGCTTTTGGCCCTCGGCGAAGGTGAGGCGGACCTCCTTGCCGTCCTCCGGCAGGGTGAAGGGCTCGGAGGGGTAGATGGTGCGCACGAGGGCGATCTGGTCCTTGCAGCGCTCCTCGAGTTCGCGGAAGATGTAGAGGAAGAGACCCTCGAGCATGTAGATAACCTCGCGGTAGTCCTCCTCGATTTCCATCTCCATATCGAGACCGGTGAACTAAAAAGAGGTTAGATTGAAACCCGTGGGCCAAGTCAGGATTATTGTGTAAAAACGTACCTCGGTCATGTGCCTTGGGGTGTTGGAGTTCTCAGCACGGAACACAGGTCCCACGCAGTACACCCTCTTCCTGCCACCGGCAATCTCCAGCTGCTTGTAGAACTGGGGGGACTGGGCCAGGAAGGCGCTCTTGCCGAAGTACGGCAGGCCGAAGACGTTGGCACCACCCTCGGACGCGGCGCCGATCAGGCACGGGGGCTCGAAGGAGTGGAACTCGTTCTTCTTGAGGTACTCGACGAAAAGGTCGCGCACGTTCTCGCGGACCGTCTGGATGGCCTGCTGCAGGGGGGCGCGCTTGTGCATGACGATGTTGTCCAGGTGCGTCTCCAGCGTGGCCGACAGGCCCGGGCCGTTGTCGTTGATGCTCAGCTGCTGCAGCTGGCCGTCGACCTCGAAGCTGCTGATGGCGGCGTTGGACGCGCCGAGCGTCAGGCCCAGCATCTCGGGCCCGCGGGCGATGCAGTACATCTTGGTGATGTGCAGCTCGTAGTTGGACACCTTGCAGCTCTTGACGGGGTCGAGCGGCTTGGCCACGGTGCCCTCGACGGCGACGTAGCTCTCGAGGCTGACGGCGCCGACCCACTTGACCATCTGCTTGCTGACGGGCTCGCCCTCGTTGTTGGCGGCGATGACGCCCTGGATGCTCCAGTCCTCGACCTCGCGCAGCTCGACGAAGCACATCTTGGCGCCCTGCATGCGGCTCTGCTGGACCCAGGCGCGCAGCTTGACCGTCTTGCCGAGGTGCTCGTCGCCGTACTGCTTCAGGGCCACCTTGGGCGCCTCCAGCTTGACGACATCGCGGTCGCCGTAGTTGTCCTTGGCCTTGTCGTCGGCGGCCTCCTTCGCTGCTGATGTGGCACGCTGGGCCTCGAGTTCGGCGGCGCGCTTGGCCTTCTCTGCTTCCTTCTTTGCCTTGGCCTCAGCCTTCTTCAGGGCCTTCTTGGAGGGGCCCTGCTCGCCCTCGGCACCGCCCTCAACGGGGGGCTGCTCGGGCTTCTGCTCAGCGTTGTCGGCCATGTTGGGTAACCGTTGTCGTCGTCGTCGTCGTTTGTGACTCAGGCGGGGTTGGGATGGAAAGACCGGCTGGGCAGCAGGAGGTGGTCAGTCAGTACAGGATTTAGATGGATATCGGCAAGGGAAGAAAGGCGCGAGGGGGACAGGGTCAGCAGGGGCAAGCGGGTTTAATCACCTTTCTGAAGCTTTACTCGGGTCAATTCGTGGCGTGACTCGATCGGCGGAGGTGACTCTGTCGGAGGTGAGAAGTGATTTGATGTTCTAGACGGAGCTCCCGTTCGGGTTTGGAGGGGTAAATTTTGACGGGTCAAGGTGGGGTGCTCTTGGGCCGCTGATACTTACGGTACGCAGGGGTACGATTTACTTGGGCAGAGACGTCCGGAATGTGTGTTATTGGTGAACTCCCAGCAATTGATATTGATGCTCGAGGGTCTCAACTGCTGGACATTTTCCCAACGACCGATGCCTACTTGAGTTTGTATCACAAGTCTATCATACCTTTTGTATGCACCACACATAGCCTAGTTGGTCATCCTTCGGTCTCTAGATCTCAAGTATCACGAGATTTCCACGAGTCATCCGGAGAACACACCTCATTCCGGAACAAGAAACCGAAACAAGCCTCTCGGTTCAAGGACACCCAAACACAGTCAGTTGTAGGAAGACATGTAAATCCAATCAGTCACTTCCGACCTTGACCTCGAATTCAATTACCATAGCCTCACAATAGACGTAATCTATGCAGATGGAGAATCCATTACCCCCCCTCCCACTCCCTAATAACTGCTATAATCGATGTTTGCCGTTTCGCTGTGCCCCACCAATGCCAAAGAACGAAAAACCAACGCCTACCAACCAACACCCGAAGCCGTGGTTTGATGCCACCGCCGGAAAGGGAGCAGACTCAATGAGACGGTATAGATTCCGGCTCTCTGTTTATAAGCCCAGAGCGCTCAGAAGCCAAAGGCCATAAAAATGAAAAGGTGCCATCCCCCTCGCTATGCCCACGAAAAGAGCAATCGTTTCCTAGAATTCCGAACTCGTCACGAGGTGACACTACCGTCCAGCCCCGATCCTGCGTCGTGGTTTGCAAGCCTATATGTGTATAGCAAAGCCACCCGCTGCGCTCTTTCGAATTATATTCGAGATCAGGGATATGAGCCAAGCACAGGTTCATTCGTGCATGTGAAAATGTTTATATGGTGGTCTCCTCGGGCAGCAGCACCCATGACCATGTGATGGGGATGGAATGCGGTAGCGGAGATGGGCGATCCGCGGTTCTGGCCGAGGAAGCTAGAATACGGCTCAACTCGCGAAAGTTCTCGGCCGTGGAAGTTGAAGACCTTGACAGCGTGGGCAGAGGTGCCGCTGTAGTGGCGAATCTTGATCAGCATTGCAAGCACAAAATATCCAAGGATCGTGAGGGTAAGGGGACTTACACAGAAAAGACTGGCAGGTGCTCGTGCACACTCGCCGTCCTGAGGACATCCTTCGTCGTCTGGAATACCTTCAATGGTTGATCCATCCTGATATCCCACAGCTTAACCTTGCCATTTCTGCTTGCCGAGACGAGTTCTCTCTGCCCACCGCGCTGCATATGCACGCTCCGGATCCACTGTCGATCCGGCTCGTCCTTCCATTTCCGAACCATCGCCTCCTGCGGCTTCAAGCGCTGGTCAAATACACGGACCGCCCCGTCACCGAAGCCAGCCACGAAGATGTTGCCTGTCATCTGGTCGGACGTCAAGGATGTGACGCAGCTACCCGAGCGTGCAGGTATGTCCATCAGGCACGTCTCGGAAGATGCGTTCCACACTCGGATCACCCGCACATCACCCGCGACAAGAACCGTACCGTTCACCTGAAGCCAGTCGAAGACCATGCCGGAATTGATGTTACTCGCGACCATGTGTGTCAATGCACGCCAGGACGAGGCTAGTTCCGGTTTCTTGAGGTGCGCTTCATCGTCGTCAGGCGCGTAGTTCCGGTAGATCCGGATGACGCCGTCCGAGGAGCCGCTCAGCAGGAAAGCCTGATCATCTTCGTTGATGAACTTGATGTCACTGATCTTGGATCCCTCAGGGTTACCGTTCGAGAATTTGCTCCTTCGCTTTTGCAGCTTCCAGTCCCAGACATAGACGGTATTAGCGTCGTCTGCGACGGCAAGATGATCCTCGAACTGATGGAAGGTCATCTTGGCCGGCTGAGCGCCGTTGTTGATGAGTGCGATCTGCTGGTTCCATTTGTGGGAGCCAGCGTATGACTTCTGTGGTTGTGTATCCCTTAGAATAGCCTCGTTCCTTGATCGCCTCCACAGGCGGGCATTATACTCTTCACTGCCTGGTTCCTCAGCCTCGTTTGGTTTCATCTGTGGCTCCCGGAAGTACTCTATCGACCAGTCCAAGAACCCACTTGGCAGGGGTAGTGTCGGCGCCTCCTTCATGTTGCGTTCCTCAAACGCTGCCGACACGGGTTCCTCCGCGACATGGTAATTTGCGGGAGCCATGAACTGCTCGTGCTGCTCCGGTGGAGCATTAGGTAAACCATTCCTGCTCCGCATTGAGCCCGTCTTGGAAGCTTGCTGTGCGGCCACTGGAGATGATGGGTTGTTGGCACTGTCAACGCCAGCCCAAGGGCCCAACAGTGTAGTGAATGTCCTCTTGAGCAGACCTGGAGTTTGCGAGACTGAAATATCCGAAGACATTGACATGTTCGTATTCGTCCGATGGTGCGATGCTTGGTTCTTCATGAAAGGTCGTGTTGTCCGTCGTTGTATCTCTTCCATCACGTTCTGCGCTTGTGCACCAACAGCAGAGTGAAGCAGGGAATGGTGCACATAATCTGTGAGTACAGTGGCGTCTTTCTGGACCTCAGGATGGGGATCTGCACTCATGATCATGATATGCTTCCAAGCGGCAGCAATAACAGTGTTATTCGATAGCCCTTCGGCCTGAGACTTGATTGAGCCGTCTTCTGTGCGATTTTCCGGTCGGGCATAGTGCAGCAACATGTTTTGCCTGTCAATGACATCATCCTTGGGCGGGAACAACAAGTACTCCTTCTCCTCTAGGAGGTGCTCGTAGGCTGCGACCATGAATTTGCTCTCATAACGGAGGACGAAGTGTGACAGGAAGACGAGCAGTTCCCGTCGTACCATTGGGCTACCATCGTTAGACATATCCAGTAGCGTCCACGCAATGGCCTCTTCTATCCGCTGAACTTCCGCTGTCAGATCTGGGATGCCAATAAACGTCGTCATCGCAACGAGCATGGCTGCTCGGACCTCACAGCATTGGTCCTTTGTCAAGGCGGAGAGCTTTGTTGGTGCATTCTCCCTTATGCCACGCCACTTCGCCTCGGGCATGTTTAGCCACAGCTGGCTGAGGCACAAACAAGACCATTGTCGCAACAGAGGGTTATCCTCATTTTGCAGGTAATGCAGGCAGTATGACATGATCTCTGTTTGATTGCAAACAACCTGGCCAGGCTTGTAGTCCTTGCAGAGCATGGCAAGAATGAATGCGCACATGGCTTTGTGCTCATCACTGTTTGTCACCACAAGAACCTCTGAGGGTTTGAGAATCTGGGCGAAGTAATTATAGCCACTGTCCTTGATCAGATCTTGTTGGCATGAGATGTCCACAGCGAGCACTCGAGTCCAGATGTAGACCATAACCGGCTTGAGCTCTGCATGCGTGGACTGTAGCAACTTCAGCACGTAAGGGAAGATGCCAATGCTGAGTGAAAGTTGGACAGCCCATGGGCCGAGATCCAAGAATCTTCCAAGCAATATAAGAGCCCTGACTCTGTGCTGCTGGCTGAGTAGCACCTGGAGGACGACAGGGAGCTGTTCTGGCGGCTTTTGAGACATGGCATCGCCTCTTGTGAGATAGACATCAAATGCCGAAAGCTGGTCCGTGAAGAATGTCGAGCTCTGATACTCGTAATCAATGCCTTCGGTTTCTTTTCTCTCCAGGAGGGGAAGCTGTGACAATGCCATATCCACGGCCAAATCCCAGCTGTCCCACAGAGGATGTTGTCGAGTGTCCGGTAGCTCTGGGTACGATTGAGGATGACAGCCATAGACTGACATTATTCTCTGAGCCAAGAGGAAATTGCGGAACAATGCAGCCACCATGAGGTCTTGCCTGAAGAATTTTCTAAACAGGTGCCGAGGCAGAGTCGTCCAAGCAATCGTATCTGTGATGGCTGTGAAGATCCAATTCAGCTCGCCCAACGGAGTCCGTCTCTCTTGAAGACGGCCCGGGAGCTTCTTGGCTCTCTCCGGAGTAATGTGCCTCTGGCTCTTGAGCGGGTTCTGGAGGGCGAAAAACCATAGCGCCATCTCTATTGGCGTTGTCAAACATGAGGTAAATAGGTCAGCCGGGAGTTGAGGAGTTGTCGGTAGGTTTTCCTTGACTGCGCATGCCGCAAGGTGAATGTACGGCCTGAAAGACGCTTTCTCGTAATTCGGATCGCGGGCAGCCAGTTCCTCCTGCTCCTGCTCATGTTTTTCAACAAACCGGTGGTAGTTGTTCAGAATATTCCCAGCCTCGGAGCAGTCCCATACGAAGATGGTGGGAGCAGAAAGCCATTGTTGCAAGTCGTATAATGATACCGGGATGTACTGGGTGTAGTTTTTGTTGAATACCCATATTTCTCCTGATGCCGTGGGCTTTGGCACGCCATGTCCGTTGTAATGAAGCAAGACTCGCTCGTCCTTGGCATTCCGACGCAGAGAAATGCAAAATTTCTTGGTTTCCTCGACCGACGGATCCAAATACTGCTTGTACCGCGTCCTTATGGCCAATGTCTCGTACTGCGCCTGTAAGGATTTGCCGATGTTCTCAAGCGCTTTTTGAACTGGGGGTACGGTTGGGTCTTGCCACGCTTCCAACTTTGCGCCTGGATTTGTTTTGAGTTGGTCCGGAGGCTCGACACCAATGTTGAGGCACACTGCGAGTGCCGCAGACACAGTTTTGAGGCGATCCCTCATACGCCAGTCTTGTATGTGGAACGGTTCCGACTTTGGCTTCCCTGACGTCTCATGTCTCTTGTCCGTGAAGTACATGTACCACCCCTGATTGATATGAGTCAGCCCATGTCAATACCAATCCAGACGAAACTCCAGCATAGTCCTTTTTTCACGGGCAGAAGTAGGGCCGGCCTGGTAGAAAAATACCCAGGACAAATCGGCTTTGAGTTGCGCAAAGTCCACGCTTTTCGAATACCTCAAGCGGGGTAATGGGAGGACGGCATCGCGCGAAATTGACGTGTCGCCGCAGGTCATTGCGGCCGCGGGGAACCAAAGCGCTTAGGAGCAGCAACATGGCAGCAGAACGGCCATGTACGGGGGGGAGGAAGGGAGCACCCACATTTGCAAGTTGGGATATTATGTCCTCACTCTGATAATGTCCATCAAAGCCATGCCGCGTCCCGAAATCCTCAGCCGCAGCTATCGTCTGTTCATCAGTCGAAGACTCGGCGCCGGTGTCCACCTTGAGGCCCCTAGACGGGTGAGACGGGTGTTCGCTTCTGGACCGCATCAGTGGCGGTTTTGCCGGCCTGCCCACAGCTGGACGCTGGTCGACGCCGTTGGTGCCATTTGTGGGCTTGTTATCGTCACCAGGAGCGCTGGATGGTCGCTTGTGATTGCTAGTGGAATTGCGACGCAGCAGGCCGTTCTCTGTTTGCGGGCGCGGCGCACTCGACTTTGTTTGCAATTCGGTTCGGCCGGCGGCTAAGGTGAGGCTGCCTGCGCCCGAGGATGGTCGAGCTGCGGATGGCATGGTGCCCGAGCTGCCTTGCACTAGGACTGGAGCTTTGTAGGCGCGCGGTGAGGTTCCCGACTGCGAGGATCGGTTGGAAGGAGAGGAACGGGGTTGGTTTCGCAGCGAGGAGGAGGAGTGGGCGGTGTGTTGTGATTGACCAAATTGAGTTGTGACCGCAGTCATACTGAAAGAGGTCCTATTGGAGGTTGGTCATTCTTGTATGAGTTCAATAACAAGAGTCGCCGGCAAGTTGGCAAGAAGCAGCGTAGTGTATTCAAAATAGAATAGTCTTTGGAATACGTGCGGCCTCTCACTGATCGCAGCGACGTTGGGAGAGTGTCGTGCCGAGCCGGTAGACGTCGTTCTTTTGGTTCGGTTGGAATTGGGATCACAATGAGTAGCAGCTGCCGCGCATCACGTAATGGCAGGCAAAGCTTAATACCTACTCCACGACACGACCCGCACTGCTGCTTGATGCGAGGCTGTGAGACAATGTACCGCAGAATAGACGAATAAACAAACTGCAACAGCTTGACAGATGAGTTAAATGCTGTAGCTGTAAGCGAAAGTCGATTGTAAGTACAAATATCCACTACTGAACGTGGTTTTTGATACAAGTTAATCAGATATAAGTACCTGCAACAAGTGAGGGCCTACAAATCAATGGCCGCAGACTCGGCGATGCTCAAATCGACGATGGAGCATTTCCAAACTCGAGGGTCAACTGCCCGCCCCGTGCCGCCCAAAGTCTCGGCAGGCACCATACCGCGGCGACGATTATTTTGAAAACGCTCAGAGGTACCGTTTACTTGCTCTAAAACGGTTTTGGCTTCAAGTTCAGTCAGGCATTATTCACTATTCTGAAATAGTTACCTTGCTTTGAAATGGTCCTTTTATTTCGAAATGGTCACTTTTTCTGAAATGGTCCTTTCGTTCTAAAATGGTTTCTAGATCCTTAAGTACCTAGGTACCAGGTGCCTTCCCACCAGGTGCCTTCCTACCAGGTGCCTTCCCACCAGACGATGCCTTCCTACCAGACGATGCCTTCCCTTTAAGATCTTAAGGCAACATTATTACCTTGAGACCTTCCCTTTAAGACCTTCCCTCTAAGATCATCAAGACTATCAAGACTATTAAGATCAAGACTATTAAGATCAAGACCATTAAGACCATTAAGACAGATCATCAAGACAGACTATCAAGACAGACTATTAAGACCTTCAGACCTTAAAGTAGCTACGTAGGTAGACTAAGTAAGTTACTCTCGAACGGTAAAACTTCATCCCTAGCCGAGATCTCTACATTTAGGTATCTGAAAATGATATAGGTAATGAAACGATCGAAGTACGAAATGATCGAGGTACGAATTGATCGAGGTACCTAGAAACAGTTTAGACCTTGAAATGATTTTGATGACCTAAGATGTGTTCAAGTCTAGAAACGGTCCTACGTGTTTAAAAACGGTCTTTCCGTTTCAAGTTCAATCAGCCACAGTTTCTAGCCAAGGCAGCGTGCCTTAGGCGTTTTCAAAATAATCAGCGCCGCGGTATGGCAGTCACTGGGCTCAAATTACGTCAGCTCCAAGGTATGCTGGCAAGTGGGGAACTTTTCTTTCTTTCTTATCGATAGCGATAACGATAAACCATGTCGGCTCATGGTTAGAAGTACATTGTACTCCATATGTTTCCCAAGGTCCCGAGGTCTTTTTATTTGGATCCAATACCGAAGCAAAGGCTGTAGGCTGCTACGTACCAAGACGTAGATTGTGCTAAGAAATATCGCGGCAGATTCGCAAACCCCGATCCGCCGTGTGCATGGCATGAATGATTCATAGATGCCTCACATCCTCGGGGAAACCTGAAACTGGCAGCGGTATAAGATCCAGAAACTGCAGCTCGCAGGTACATTTCTCTATGTACTTGGCGAAAATATACCTACTGAAGTTAGCAGCCACTGCCGATGACATGAAACCCGATGAGCCCAACAACCAGCATGTTGATAAAGCTCTCAATGTCGTCAAGCCGGCCGGCTTCCTGGCAGTGAAGACGACTAACAGGTTGTGTCAAAACATCGTATATGTAGATGCAACCTTTCACATGTGGGCCGTGGAGCAGCGTTGGGGTCCACAGAAACATAACATTTGTACCAAAGTAGGGCATAGAAAATTGTTGGATGAGTGACTGGCTCTGCAGAGCGGGTTGGATTACGGCCATGGGACGAAATGGATCAAAAAGGCCAACCATCGTGTGATCTGGTCATACAGTCAGTCATACTGCGCAGTCAAGACGGTTGATGATGAAACAGTGTGGCCAACATCGGTGACGACTGCTCCGTATGTGACGTAGATTGACCCTGCCTTGCAAGACAGATACATCGGTATAGTTGTCCAGAAGATGGTGGTCGGGATTGAGATGTAGTCCTAGAATCCTTTTATCTCAATTCAAGAGATGGAGAAACGAATTTCGGCATGAAGGACCCGAGTGGATACAGGGGAGAACTTGGGACCCCTGAAAATATGTACCAAGTACGGACGTTGGTATTCGACTGTGACAAATTGTCCGAGGCGCTCAACGTTGCGCTCTTGAGCCCCCTTTTCTTCATCGCGTCATGGCTTCTTCGACAAGCCATACCTAGGTAGAATTTAAAGGCTGGGGCTGAACTCGCAGTCGACCACCGAACGCGCAGATATCCACTTTATGGTTGTATAGTATATATACTAGGCCCCCAAAAGCTGTATCTGCGCATGGATGGCACAGGATTACCATTACCGGCACCGCCTTTTGGGGTCCAAAGGAATGAGAGGAAGAACGGTCAATGGGGTGAAGAACCCGGCAATCCAGCGGGCGGACAGACCCAAGCTGAAGGGCTGACGGCTTATTATAGTATCATCTCGCGAGCTACCACAGTGAATCTGTGTGAGAGAGCGCGCTAGCCATTCATGTATGAATGTAAAGATTGGAATCTGTCGAGCATATACAATCGAACAATTAGGCATTTGATATGTGTTGATGAGAGACGCGTCCGTGTACCTAGTTGCATCGCAACCTTTTATCACAGAAGGAAGGGCAAAAAGGGGTCCTCTATCCCGAGGTCGTTCACTAGACTCCCCAGAACGTTGAATGTGGACTGCGACCTGAAAACGGATCCACCCATGCTAGTACAGGCGAGTGAAACGGGCAGAATGATTGGTTCAGACACTGTCCCTAGGTCCGTTTTGATTTGGAGCAAGTACCGCCCACACAAGTACCACGCCAGCCACCGCCCGGCATTTCTGGGCAGCAAACACGGGCTAAGGTACTCATAATCAAAGTTCTCTGCAACAAGGAGTACAGCTGGAGTCTAGCGTTCCAAAGGCTGCAGGTTGCAGGTCGCAGAGTGCAGCAGGTCCACTCCACTGGCGGGTGGCCTGCAGTGCCGCACATTACGCTTGCCTCACCTGCAAAGACAGCCCGTCCCTGTCCTTACCTTTCCCTTTCCCTACAATACCAGTTGCCCTGCTCTGCCTTGCCCGTTATCCTTACCATACACGTACTCACATACGGATACCATCTTACACACTGGACAACTATCTGACCGTGCACGCCGCATGATGAATGTTAATCTAATGATTTAGCTGTTGCTCTCTTGTCACCACAACACTTTTGACGCCCTCTTGCTGTTATTGCATTGCGCAACTTTAGCAGTTGTGACTTGGTTTCTACCTACCCAGGTATACTTGTCTTCAACCGCTCTGCACAGTGACGAGCTTCCCGTTTGACGCGGGCCGCCGGCCAAACCTGCACCCAAAAATTAAAGTGGGTGGTTGAGAAGGCCGACACCAGAGACACGCTCCAAGCCTAATCCTATCCATCGCCTCGACTCGACTCGTCTTGTCTTCCACCATCTAATCCATCTACCCGCCGATGTTCCGTCAGGCCCAGCCCACTCCAGCCTCGACAATACATTTCATTCCGTCCTCCCCTTGCGGCCTCGACTGCTGTCGTCGTGTCTCCGACCTCTCGAGCTATCGCGATAATCACGATTAGCCTCCGGGCTGCCTTTGCTCACTCCTCCCCCCCCCCGGCCGCTTTCTATCCCCCATCGACCTGACTTCGCCAATCGAGTCGCATCACACCCACTGCGCTTCCACTATTAGCAAGCAGTCATGGCTTTCCTCTTCAAGTCAAAAAAGAACCATGAGCGCTCTTTGGGAGGAAGTCGGGATGGAATCAATGGCTCTCAGGGGTCGATGCAGAGCCCTGACTCTCGGGCTCGCATCACCAGAGAGGAGAAGGGTGGTATACATAGAGCAACGCCCACCAGCAGTCTGAACTCTATCGACAATGATGCCAACAACCCAAGCCCAGATCAAGGTTTCAATCCTGGTCCCCTTCGACGGGCACAAACTGGTGATCCGGCTCCATTAGGGCCACCAGGACCACCAGGGCCGCAAGGCCCCAACGATATGCAACAACTACAGGTAAGCATGGATGCCGATGCATGAGAATGGATGCGACAAATGCTGCCACACTCTGGTACAGTTCAGATTATGCCAGTACGATATTGCTGACTTCGCTGTGCTAGTTCCGCAACGGCCCTCCTCCCCAGAACCCGAACTCGTCATTATACCCTTGGTCGCAACGGAAACTCAACTTCACTTCCTCTCATCCTGGCCCATTTCCCCGATATGGCGCCGCCGCCAATGCCGTCTCGTCGAAAGAGGGTGATATGTACGTGATGGGAGGTTTGATCGGTAGCTCAACCGTCAAGGGAGATCTCTGGATGATTGAAGCAGGGAGTAGTTTATCATGCTATCCATTAGCTACAACTGCTGAAGGACCCGGACCAAGAGTTGGACACGCCAGTTTGTTGGTCGGAAACGCCTTTATTGTCTATGGTGGCGATACCAAGATCGAAGAGAACGACGTCCTTGACGAAACCCTATACCTCTTGAACACATGTGGGTTGCTCCATGGATTATTGATAATTTTACGTACTGACCACCCTCAAGCAACCCGACAATGGTCAAGAGCTCTCCCCGCCGGCCCACGGCCTTCTGGGCGATACGGCCATACCTTGAATATTTTAGGATCCAAGATATTCATATTCGGCGGTCAAGTCGAGGGCGTCTTTATGAATGACCTCGCGGCTTTTGATCTCAACCAACTGCAGATGGCGAATAACCGATGGGAGGTACTGATAATGAACAGTGAGAGTGGTGGTCCACCGTCCGGGAAGGTCCCGCCTGCGAGAACAAACCACACAATGGTTTCGTTCAATGACAAGATGTATCTTTTCGGAGGCACGAACGGTTTCCAATGGTTCAACGACGTCTGGTGCTATGACCCCACAACCAATGCTTGGACACAACTGGATTGCATAGGTTACATACCCGTACCTCGTGAAGGGCACGCAGCCGCCCTGGTCGACGATGTCATGTACATATTTGGTGGTCGAACCGAAGAAGGTGCCGATTTGGGCGATCTGGCCGCTTTCCGCATCACTTCTCGCCGCTGGTATACTTTCCAAAATATGGGACCATCTCCATCACCTCGATCAGGCCATACGATGACGACGGTCGCCAAGACAGTGGTGGTTGTTGGAGGAGAACCAAGTCAAACAGCACCGATGACCAACGACCTTTCTCTTATTTATATGTTGGATACGACCAAGATCCGGTATCCCAGCGACTCACAGATACAGTCACAGGCCCAGAGAGCACCCGGTCAACGACGGCCGAGCATGGCGGAGCCTCCGAACTCGTACGGTCGCATGGGCTCCCGGGAAGGCTCACAAGGTCCGCCGGACCAGAGGAGAATGATGGGTGCACCTAGAGAGCCTAATGCAATGTCAGGCCCTAGTGGGGTGAGGGGGATGATGAGTCCTGAAGCTGCCGCTGTTAACGGCCAGCCTGGTCCAGTGTTTCGAGGCCCTAGGGGCCCAATAACAGCACCACCGCCGAGCGGTCCCCCACCACAAGGCCAACCGCCGAGGCCGATTGTGAATACTACACCAGGTGCCAGACCGGTTAGGAACGCATCCTTGGAAAGGACCGAATTCACAGGAGCTGTTTCCAGCGTGAACAGCCAAAACCAGTCTCCAACTACCCAGCAAATTGACGTGGAGAGCCCAGTTGTGAATGGAAGAAGAACGCCGACAGCCCAAGCAACAAAACCAAGTTCTGGAGGCGACAATGCGACTGCAGAGACGCCAAAGGCAGTCAGGACCACACGTCAACAAGGCCAGGGCTCCGTGGACAGCACAGCAGAACCAAACTTGAGGAGTCTGGTAGGGTCTCCCGGGTCCAATTCAGCTCCGCAGGTCCAGAACGAGTCATCAAACCAGGCTTTGGACACGAATCTGGTTTCCGCCTCAGCACCTGCCCCTACACCTGCCCGACCTGCTTCGCCTCCAGCGCCGACACGGCAGCTAAGCAACGTCAACCGTAGGTCCTCGATGAGAAACTCCCAGACAGTGGTGCTCCTCAAGGAACTGGATGCGGCACGTAATAGGAATGCGTGGTATGCGTCAGAGCTCGAGTTGGCGCGAAAGTCTGGATATGTGCCGACTGCTTCCTTGGGCACAATTCTGGATAGCCGTACCGCGGAAACATTTGATGACGATGACAGGCCATTGATTGAGGCCTTGCTAACCATGAGAACCGAAGTTGCCAACGTGCAAGCTTCTCTCGATAAGCAAGCCGTGCTGGCTGCCAAACACATTGCAGAAGCCGAGAAGCAAAGGGACGCCGCGATACAGGAAGCTGTCCATGCCAAAGCGAAATTGGCAGCACATATGGGCAACACTGCCAACTCCCCTCATTACGATAACGACCAAGCAGCGGAAGATCGATCGGATGACCTGGACCGAAAGCTTGCCACATCACTAAATGCTCAAAAGGAGCTTCAGAATGCCTTGGACCGGATGTCGTCGGAAGCTGAGGCTGAAAGACGGGCACGCAAGATTGCAGATGACACTGTATCCGCTGCGGAAAAGCGCATGGTTGCGCTTGAAGCTTACAAGCAACAAAGCTCATCTGAGCTCGAGCAGTTGAAGGCCGAGTTGCACCTAGTACAGCGAGAAGCGCGTGAACAGTCTGTTCTGTCTCATGAGGCCCAGGCAGCCTTGCAGCTGCTGCAAGCTGAGAAAACCAAGTTTGAAAGTCAATATAACGAAGCCGTCGGAAGTTCCAGGGGCCACTCTGAAACGATGGAATCTTTACGGGAAGCCATCGCTGCATCGGCGGAGACCGAGGCCTTGTTGGAATCGAAACTGGACGAGGAAAGATCTCTACGGGAGGAAGTCGAGGGCAAACTAATGATAGTGAAGTCCGAGCATGAAGCCCGAACTTCTGAGCTTGTAGCAGCAACTCAACGCCTCAGAGATGCGGAAGAACTCGCCGAGCGCCATGCGCACGAGGCACGAACACATCGTCAGGCCCTTCTGTCTGGTCTCGATAGAATCTCCACAAGAGATGTGTCGGTACCAAGTCAAGCCGACTACGAGCGATTGACAGTGCTTCAAGGTCAACTTGATGCTGCAAACGCCCTCGTCAAGAGATATCAACAGGAGGCAGACGCTGCATCGGACAGACTGCGGGCAGCGGAGGAGCGTATTGCAGGCCTGGAAGCATACCAAGAGCAAGCGAGCAGGGAAGGTGTGACGATCCGGAGGCAGTTGCAGTCAGCTTTTAGGGATACTCAGTCCTTGCAGGCTGCCAACTCGGATCTCAAACAACAACTGGCCAGTCATCAGCTTGAAGCCAACGCCATCACAGTCCAGCACAACACACTCAAGGACATACTTGTGGAGAGAGGGATCAGCCCGACAAATGCCGCTCGGGCACGCCCTGTCGCGAGCCCTCGCGAAGGCTCTCCCGAAATGTTTCGTCTGCGAGAGCTAGAGAAGCAGTTGACAGCGTCGATGGCAGCCCATGAGGAAACGAAGCAGACGCTCTCGTCTCAAGCTCATGAGTCTGAGACTGCTTATCGCGAGAAGCTGACGCAGCTCGAGAACGATTACCAATCTGCTGTGCATTACGTCAAAGGGACCGAGAAGATGCTTAGGCAGCTGAAGGAACAGCTATCGAAATACAAGTCCGAAAACTCCCGGTTGAAGGAGGAGCTTGCCGACATGGAAGACAAGGCCATGTCAAGGGGTGACGCACCTAATGACTGGGAAGACGAGCGGGAGCAACTGCAGGGGAAGGTTGGGGCGCTTCAGGAGGAGATAAGGTCTTCTCAAGCAGAATTCGAAGAGCAGCTGCAAGCCGTGCGTCAGCAGCTGGCCGAAGCCATGGAAGCCCATGACGAAGCAGTCAGGAGCAGCCAAGATGCTGATGCTCACCTGACGGCCAGCCACCGGGACTTGGAACAACTTCAACAGGAGAACGCGCTCCTTGAACAACGAGCTCACGAAGCAGAGAACAAGGTATCTCTATTGCTCGACCAGGTTGAGACGTCAGTGGGCAACTACCGCCGACGGAGCCGCCAGGTCCCAAGCGTTAGCTCGGCGGACCAGGTCGCACCTGCGCTGAACAAGGGCATCCCTGGTGTCAGCTCGACGACGAACGGAGGACATGCCCGGCAGGAAAGCTCGGACTCCACGTCTGTCTACGAGACCATGGGGGACGCGCGCAACAGCGCAGCGCTGGACAATCTGGCCAACGAGCTCGAGACGCTACGGACCCACTGGGAGGCGACGAATAAGAACTACCGCCTTAGCAACGCGTTCGACTTTGAGATGCCGGCGGCGACGCCGAGCCCGGCCGGGGCCGGCAGCCAGGACAAGGGAAAGGAAAAGGAGGAGGAGCTGGGAAATGGGCTGGGAATGAGCGAGAGCTTGGCTGATTGGAGGAAGAGGTTGGATTCCTAGGTGGAAGATGGGGAGGATGACTGGGTCTTTATTCCGCCAGCCGGCCTCGTACCTGCTGCCGCCTTCGTGCCTGCTCGTATCGGTGGGCGCACCTAAGAACTGAAGGGTGTCATGAATCGGCGTTCGGTGCTGTTACTTTTTTTTTTTCAACTTTGGGACGGTATTCAAAGTTTAATATTCCTTTCCATTTTATGTGCCGTACGGGCAATTCTTTCGCGTCTCTGTACGTTGTTCTCACCCTTTCTATTTTCCCCAACTTTGTTCACACCACCTGGTCGTGTTCAGGAAGAGCTTTATGTACCGGATGGTTTCTATAACTGTGTTCGACTTATTTTCTGTTGCATACCCCCCCAAACACCAACCAAAGTACCACGCGTTCGGGTCTTGTGTGGCTTCACAAACAACGATAGCATAATTGTTTTGTTTCTTTCTAGATGGTAGGACGAGGAGGAGGAAGATGCATGTATGTATGTATGTATGTATGCATGTATGTATGTATGATGCGTGGTTGTTTCTGGGAAGGGGGTTGATGGTGGAATCAGAAATATCGATCGTCTGCCTCGCGTTCCTGACCTGCATTCTGACTTAGTATAATATGATGCGCCTCTCAGAGGTGAACATTGTCTTGCAAGGACAGAAGCAAATTCCTTTTCAGCAAGGGCACCCTCAAGGCGTGACCATGTTTTCCAGATAGAGGGTGATCAGGTCCTCAGTCTAAAAGACCTGACCACCGTCCTCACGCGCACATTGGTCATATTCTAGCCTCAACTTTGAAGCATCGTCCATATCAACCCACCCACTCTAGTAAGTGATAGCCAACACATTGCGTTGCATGGCTTCCTGCAGGAGGCTTGCGCCAAAGCCATATGTCCTAGGGTTTCTTCGATGTGATATTTGCCGGACTACCCTACAGTGAGCTAGAGACCCACGCAGCAAAAATGGACGATGTCAGTTCCCAAAATAGACATGAGAGGGTGCGTTTCCAAGGGGGACAAATGGGTCGCTTCGAAGCGGCCAGAAAGGTGGTGGGGACTTCTTACTGCCATAGCCCCGGGGGGGGGGGGGTAACCAGCAAGCCACCGCAGACTTAGAATTAGGTCACAGCTTCTCGAATATCACAAGGGAAAAGACCGGTTTTCTCCAGTTTCTCCTCATTCCAGACTCAAGGTGGTCCCCAACCTCATCATTTGTCTTCAGTTGATTATTATTACATGGTATTCTAGACACAACTGCGCACACAAGCGTTGCGTTTGCTACTCCCCCGCCCGCCCTATGTCCAGTCAATCCCGACTTTGGTCTAGATCCCCCTCCTTTCTATTACATGTGCACTGTGCGTCGGTATGCTAGCCATTTCTGCTGCGCCGCTGCCATCGCCGCTCCAATATCTCTGGCCATGATATGTGGAGCAAAATCCAGGACCACCGTAAATGCTTTTATCGTAAGGATCGTGAGAATGAAATGCTGATAATGAGGGTACAAGATAATAAGGAAAAAAGTATGCCGCTGAGGCAGAGGGTTGGTAGTAGTACAGTTAGGTCTTGGGTCAGCCGGCTGGCTTATAGGATAGCAAGCGCAGCCATACCGGCGAGTGCGGCGACGCTGAGCCCGGCACCGACCTTGGGAGCACCAGCAGTCACGACGGCGGAGGTCTGCGAAGAGCTGGGCGCGGTGTAGGCGGTGGTGCCCTGGGCGACACCAGAGAGGGCAGCTGCGGTTCCTGTGGCGTAAGGCGCGACGACAGTGCTCGTGCCCTGTGCGGTCTCGGAGATAGCCACGCTGTTTGTGACGTCTGTTCGCGTCGGGAGTCAGCAATTGCTATGTAGGGAACGTGACGAGTCCAGGGGATACTCACAGGAAGTGACGGGAACAACACCGACTTCGGAAGCCGATGTGGTGAAGGCAACCTGGGGAACAGTCAAGGAGGTGGTGTAGACCACGCTTGAGCTACCAGTCGACTCGATAACGATGGTGGTAACGGGAGCACTGGCAGGGACAGTAGCCTTCAGAGAAGCATTAGCGATCATCCTGAAGGGAAGATGAGTATGGTTTCACTTACAGAAGCAGTCAGGTAGGAAGTGACGGTAGCAGCAGTGACAACACCGGGGTTGGAGCTGGCATACGCTCCACAGATACCCTGGAAGTACTGAACGGCCTCGGCAACAGTCTCGTCGTTGTCGCCGTAAGCGTAAAGGCAGTTGTAAACGTTCTGGACAAAAGTAGTGTCGGGGCAGTAGCAAGAGGCATCGGAGTTGTCAACACAGCCGACGATGAAGTTCCAGGTGTTGATGCAGGCAGGGACGATAGACGGGTATGTCAGAGTCTGGGTGGCAGAGGCGGAACTGGCCACGACGGAGCTGGCCACGACAGAGCTGGCGACAGTGGCACCACCGGCACCACTAGCGACGGTGGCCGTGGTGGCAGCCTGGGAAGCAGACGCGGCGACGGAAGCTCCCGAGACTTGGACAGGCGAGACGTCGGAGGTTGAAGCTCCAGCGGCGGGTGAGGAACCTGCAGGGGATCCCTCGGAAGCACTCGCGCTCACGGCGTGGCTGGTCGCGTACACAGAGGTCTGCGTCTCTGTCACTGGGCAGATGGTGGTGGAGATGGCAACCACGACAGTTGTCTCTGCGGCTGCTGGGCAATCAGTGACAGTAGCAGCGCAGGAAGTGATAGTGTGAACAGAAGTAGAGTAGACCGTGGAAACTGATTGGTAAGAAGTAATGGCGGTGCTTGTGATCAGGTAGGTCGTCGACTCTTGGACAGTGATGGCAGAGGAAACAAGGCTGGTAGACGCAGCAACGGTGGTGGACTCGGCTGGGGTGGTCTCAACGGCGGATGAGGATTCCACAGCAGGAGTCGTCTGAACAGAAGAGATAGACCCCACAGCAGAGGTGGTCTCGACAATCGAGGAAGACTCTACGGCAGAGGTAGTCTCGACAATCGAGGAAGACTCCACAGCAGAGGTAGTCTCGACAATCGAGGAAGACTCCACAGCAGAGGTAGTCTCGGCAATCGAAGTATAACCCACAGCGGGGGTAGTCTCAACAGCCGTGGAAGACCCAGCGGGAGAGGGAACGATGGAAGTGGAGAGGATGTAGCTGGACTGGAAGCCAGAGCCAGATCCAGGGCCGGAGTTGGTTGGCCTGACGACGGAGCTGGTCGGGTGAGTAGGAGTAGGCTGAGCTGGGAAGGAGTTCACGGATGTCGTCTGGACCTGGGAAGCGAAGCTCGAGGTCGAGGAGCGGACAACGGTGCTGGACGCCGAGCTGCAGTCGAAGGAGATGGTAGGGATGGACACGCTGCAGGTTGATGATGCCTGGGGAACAGAAGAGCCAGTCTGGCCGGACGGGTAGATGATGGTGACGTTCTTGGCACCTCCACACTGGCTGTTGGTGACGGTGGATCCCTGGGATGAGCAGGCGCTGCGCTGCTTGCAGGTAGAGCCGTCGGGCATGTCGTAGTGGAACTCGAGGTCACAGTCGAACTCGGTGGCGACGTCGATGGTGCTGACGGAGAAGGACTCGACATCGCTGTCGCCGGAGCAGCCGAAGGAGGGAGAGCTGTCTGGCGAGTGACCACAGCTGCCGCTGATGACCTTGGAAGTGCGAGGGGCAAACCGGCTGCCAGGCTCACGCTTTCCGTATCCCTCACCACAGGTGAAGCCACTGAAGGCGAAACCCCCGTAGTTGGAGAAGTCACCAGAGTCCAGATCACCCCAGCTGAAGCCACCAGATTGTTGGGGGTTGCACTGGTTATCCGTGTTGTCGGGGCAGTTGAATCCGCTGTAGTCATTCCAGCTCTATAGAGAGATGTCAGTATCTGGTACAAATAAAGGCGAGAGAAAGGAGTATAGGCTGAGAGATACTTACAGTAGCGGAGACGGCAGCCACAAGGGCGAGGACAGATACGGACTTCATTGTGGTTTGTCTTTAGTCAGTGACTCTTGTTGTGAATTAGTGATTGCGTTTTATAACACAATTAGTAGTAAAAGAACGGGAGTATATTCGGTTGATTTATCCGGTACAGTGATGGTAATTAAGGTATAAGTGATAGAGGCAAAGAAACGACTGGCTTTGGCTCAGGAAAAGAAGGAAAGATTCACAATTGCCCTAACGGGAAGATGCCGACTGATAGAAAGAAGGGATCCTGAAGAGGTGAGAAATAATGAAGTATGGCATCACGAGGTAGCAGGACGGGAGGAAAGTTATATACCAATGCGGGCAGCAGGCCACACAGAGACAGATGGATGGCCAAGGCATGGCGGTTGTAGATGACATCCCGGTCATGTTTGACCAATGCAGGTACAGCCCAGTTAGCGTACCAGAGTACCACGCAACAAAGCAGGCCAGGAACCAACCATGACCATGAAGGTGGCGCTGTGGGCCGGGGATGTAACAGTACATAGTACACAGCAGATCAGAGCAGAGCGAGGGGTTTCCCAGGATGGAGATGGCACCCCGGGTCGTCTCTTAACGATGTTTCTTTGGTGCTGGTTCCTGTCAAGTCCCGAGATGGGCTCGGGGCTAGGCTCGAACGGTAGCCCTTGGTGTCTCTGGTGATGGAGAAGGAAGACTGCCAAGGCCACCCTCGCAACCCAAAGAATCATGGGCCGCCAATGGGAGGTAGCATAGCCTGGTTCCTGGGGGCAAGGTGCGGTGGTACCGTCAAGCCGTCAAGACAGAAATAGCAGCACCTGCAAGTAATTGCAAGGCATAGCGAGAGACATTCTGATGATGAGTGGCGTCAAGCTCGACAGCCGTCAAGGAGGATACTGTACGTAGCAGTACGTAGCACCTGTTCCAAAGCCGAGGGAACCGGAGGAACTGAAGGAGCAGGAAAAAGGTCCGGCAGCGCACAGATCAGGGCAAATCCATCGATGGGACGTTTGTTCTAGTGTACGTTAATAGGGTCCGAGCACGACCAGTCCAGGCAGGGATTGATAACATGGTTTGGAAGAAGAAGTGGATGGCAGATTGCTGCTTGGCAACAAACAAAAAAAGAGTTGAAGAGTTGACGTGTGCCTGTTCATAGTGCCAGCAAATGCAGGAAAGGACCATTTGGTGGAAGTTGGTGGTCTCGACCGAACAAGGCAACCACCGTAGACCCCGCCGTAGACCCCACTGTAGACCCCACCTTAGTAGCCTAGTCAAGCCTAGTCAGGGGGGTCAGTTGCAACAACGCCAATCAGCTTACACGGGCTGGCCAGGGCACCACAGAAGTTCTGACATGCCAGATACAAAGCGCTCTTCGCAAAACTCAACATGGGTCTGTCTGTCTGCCCATTGTGTACTGATATTAGTAAATGGGTGACATTATGAAAGCTGTCAGGAACTACTTACTTGAGCTACCCGGGCCCCCGAATTATAATCATCAACAAGTGGCATAGGAGGGTACTGATATGTACCCAAGGTCACGATGCCCTGAAACCCGTTGGCTGGGCGCTAGCAGGAAGTCAACAGCGCGGCTCGCCTGGCTTGGTTTGGCTTACTGGGCATTTATTTAGTATTGCTATACATACGGCCATTTGTTTTCGTTTCTATCTCCTGTGAGCATAGCATGCTCTTACCGTAACCGTCCATAGTCAATGAATGGTAAACTACATACGTCTCGACACCTCGACTCTCAGATCTCGAACCTGTCCGGGATGGAGTAGGTGATATGATATCTTCAAGTGCTCAGCCACCTCCATATTGTGTTTAGGCTGTAGCAGATGATATTTGACAGGAGCGATAGCTCAACCACACCCTCCCACCTCTCTGTTCCCCCTGTCCTCCCATCCTCCCACCACCCATCCCGCCAAGCATGGTTCGAAACACAGGAGAGACGACCGGGGAAGCATGCCACCTGCACCACTCACTGCACTCCTGGTCTTGGGCTCCCATTTGCCGACAGGAGAGACGAGGAGACAGCCCCTCCGCCAGTGGAAGAAGAAAATTCAAGCATTCAATCTCGTCATTGACTACCCTAGGGTACTAATCGGATCTGGGAAAACGTGAGATTGCCTTCCCGTTTGGGAAGAAGTGCTTTGACGTTCAAAAAGAAAAAGTGGAAACGATTCCCCCCGCAAACATACCTAGGATCCACTAGAGTCCACAAAGTCTAAAGACGCCGCAAGGAAGAACCCGGGCATCTACGTGGCCCAGATGCCCTGGGGTTGTTAATCATTGATGAGAGAAGAGGGCACAACTTCTCACGCAAACAAGTTCAATAACCTGCTCGTCCTCAAGACGGAACGGCTCGGCTCACCTATGTGTACTTAAAGGGTTAGGGTTACCTAGGATGGTTGGTATGCTCGTAGATTTCTTCATATCCATGCACCTGGACATGTACATCATTCCTTTATATACGCAAGCTCTATCTCATTTTACGGGTAGCATGTTAGCCTTTTTCGCCTGTAAAACGTCCGTGCACTAACAGCCTGTTAGCCGATAACGATTTACGCCTGTA